>JAQFXN010002257.1:0-13095 GCA_034693365.1 Liacarus xylariae
TTTTACAATTAAATGCGAATTAAAATATTATCAAAGCTTAAGAACAATAACAGTCAAGTAATTAGTGTAAAAATAATTAACAATTGCTTTTTACTTGACATAAATTTTTAAAATCCTAATAAAATGCTATTTAAATCATTTATACAAAAATATACAGTTTATTAAAGAAAAATATAAAGAAATTTGAAAAATCAATTTCTGTGCAAACCTTCCGGAGAATCCAATTATTTCTGATTTAAGATTTACATTTTTAGTGAAGGACTATGTCGTAGATCTTTGGCATTTGTGCTATTGATTCAAATATTTATAGATCCAATTCAAATATGAAGAGACATTAGAGTAGAGGCCTAACAATATATCATAAAATTATTGATTTTATTTAAAGTTCTGTTTTTTAATATATTACCTGGCATCATTGGTCTGGCACATCCTATTTAAATGAAAGAAATATATTATATATAATATTCAATACGTGAAAAATACATTAAATTCTCATTATATGCAACAACAATATCATAAGAAGACATGACATGACATGACATGACATAAGCAAACTTGAAATGATTCTTAGATTAATTAATTTAATTGTCATTTCATTTGTAATAACTTATACCAACTATTTGCACATAACTTTTTACTCATTCTTAATATACCTATTCCTATGGAGACGATTCCAACCACTGACCACCGATCCCTACCATTAGATCCAACCGAAGCTGAAAATTGAGCAAATTTTATTTCTTGTTTAGCTTTGACTAAATTATGATTATATTTACATTCGTTGCATGAATTCTATTTCTCTATTGTATTGAAATTATTTTTAATTTTAGATTTTATAATAAAGTCAAAAGTCATTTAACATCTCTAAACAATTCAGTGATAACTTATTTTTAAAATTGAATTCTAATCTAAACTCTGTTCACATAAGTATGGACTCACAATCGTGGTATTTGAGTAGTAGAGGACCGCCAGAGTCCCCATGACAGGCATCTCTGCCCCCAATCCTCTGTCCGGCACATATGAGTCTGTCGTGAATTTGCATATCTCTTCCCGCAATTCGAAACCATTGCTGACATGTCTTGTTGTCAATTATAGAGAGTTTCACTTTTTGCAACTTTTCACTATACACTTCACTCTTTTCGGTCTTTTTGCCCCACCCGACCACTACACCCTCCCGACCGGCCAGAGATAGGGAATCTGTGGGCGGGAAGCATACGGGCCAGGCGTATTCACTCCAGTGAATGTCAGAGTTGGTTTTCAAGAGTGCAATGTCAGCGTTGTTTATATTCGCCGGTGTTTTAAAACCTGAATTTCTGCTATAATTGTCGTGAATTACGATTCGCTCGACTGTGTAATCACGTGTGTTGTGATCGTTGCGAAAGAGATCGTATTCACCGATTCTCACAACAAAATTAGTGTTCAGTTGACTTTGAACACAATGAGCTGCGGTTAATATCCACCGCTGGCCTACAATAACTCCTCCACACTTTGGCCAAACAGAACAGAACGAAAAGTTTTAGTTAAGTTAGAAATGAAATTATTTGAGAAATGCATTAGTTTTACAGCTATTTTGATAGCGTATTAAAGACATTGTAAGAGACAGAGAGAGAAGAGAAAGAGTGAAAATAGTCCTAAAATGAGATTATTGTTTAGGTGTCGGGTGTCTTACGTGATGATTACCGTTCCTGCGTATGGAGACAGCCCAAGGAAACTCTCCGTCATAGCTATCATTGCCTCCAACCACTTTGGAAGTCCTAATGATCTGCTGTTTGCCACATCCCGACGCTCTGCCATCGACTCCTGCAATGCTGAGCGAATACAAGAGAAGCACTAATAAGAGTAAAAACATCATTATTGACGATACAAATGATTTTCATTTTGTCGACACAACTGTACAACTATTTATAGTTAGTTAGCATTTAACACATCCCAGTGTTGTCGTGTTGTCATAAGCCGAGTCCCACTAACCTAATTCTCATTATAAAACAGCGTTTGAAAGCGATTCTCGAGACCGAGAGTGTATGTATTTGTGCCTCTCTATGCCTCTATGCCTCTCCTCCACTGCCAAAACCGCTTTCTCAGACAAAATACTATTAAACTGTAATACGATTTTCACAATTTCTATAAATAAAGCTATTATTTGATAAGTTTAAGTTCAAGTGCTTCTTCTCAGCAGTAATATTATGCAACTAATTGTGACCTTTCATAAAATCAAAACTATTTATAAGCCATTTATTATCTTTAAGTGAATAAAAATAAAAGGGTTTTTCAAACTCTATAATTATCGCAACTCTATTGTACACAAAACAAAAATTTTCGAGAATACTATTAATTAATTACATCTAAAATAATCACTTTTATTAATAAAATATTTATATTAAGTTTTAAAGGAAGGAAGAGTGAGATGAGAGTGAAAATACGGTTAGAGCACTATAATTGACTCCAACACTCATACATGACTTATTAGGTTTATTTTCAAATTTGTATTATTTCAATCAAAATATTTATGTTTTATTTCCGTTTATTATTATATATTGTTTAGACTAGAAATAGTAAAGTGCTATTTGATAGATAGGGCTTAACATAGTTTTCAATCAAACACTTAAACAATTGAATTGAAGACAACATTAATTGGAATATATTTTTATCTAATAATTGCAATTTCTAATGGATGAAACTTGTATTCATCACAATTATTCGATACCCTTTTAGAATATTAATTGCAATCATTTATATGAAAATTAATTTTATTGCACAATAAAATCCAAATTTAGGATAAAAACATTTCTATTTTAATAACATTAAGTAAATATTAATTTCCATACAATTGTTTTTGCATCTCTCTGTTCAATATGCAAAGGGATAGGTATTGAAACGAAAAGTACTGTAACTGAGAATACAGTGAAGTAAAGTACTAAAGCTGTTACTGTTCACTACTTTGTAATAGAGATTATGTGGAAAGTAATGCTTTTATTGATTAACAAAGAGTAAATTACTTTTATGCTTAGAATAATTGCTTTATGCTATGAATTCTGTTATTCAGTTATATTTAATTTATTTGTCGCAATAAAACTAAATATTAGAATACATTCTAAAAGTCAGTAACTCTTGAAAGAGAGAATATATTGAAAAGATTTAGCCAAACAATAGTTACATCCAAACGACTTTTCTATCAAATATTGTATCACAAAGTAATACATTTGTTTGAATCGATGTTTTACTTCTTACCATTCATTTCGAGTACTTTGCAAATGCATGTCAAACATGTAGGCACCAAGATGCTTATTTATTTGAAACACCAATATGCTTGCAAATTTAATACACCAAGATGGCTATATATTTAATACACTGTTGATTAAGGTTTTAATTATTGAATAATTATTTTTTTGTCAATACTTTTGATTCCATTATTTCCAATACAATAGAAGAAATACAATGTAATGAATTGTTTGTATGAGCACTGACTCCTCTAATAGGAAAACCTACTTTTGATGAGAAATAAAGATATAATGAAATCGATCTCATCTACTATTTGTGACTCGATTACTAATGAATGTTTATATTTAATGGGGATGGGAAATGTGTACTACGATAGGGGTATTACTTATTTTCAAATAAGTTGCACACAATTTAATCGAAACTCAAATTTTTCACAGAATTAAGTGAAATCAAATTAAATCGATTTAAATCTTTTATGTGTTTAATGGCAGAGAATATTATTGGCAAAGTATCTCAAATTAGTAGTTACTTAAAGATGTCTATTTGCATTAAGAATTTACACTGGTATGGTCTCCCTTCTGTGGACTTAATGTGTGATTATTTCTTAAGAGTTTAATTGAAAGACAATATTTTGGTTCAATTTTAAATAAAATTCAATCTAAAAATAGTGATTTGAAAAATAGTGGACACGTTTTGTATTTTTACATCTCATTCAACAAATATTTAATGCTTTCAAAGATTTGATAAAATATTTAACTTATAAACTCCTGATCTTTTAAAAATGCACATGTCTATCTTTTAGTGATTCGCTTGATGTTATTATATTTAACCAATCTGTGAACACCAACCAAATATTAGTTTGAAGTTAAAACTTAGTCATTAATAGAAACTCTTTATAACAAAATTTTTATTCTAAATTATTTGATATTGAAATTAAGCTATCGGTAACTAATGAACTAATATGATATAATAAAATAAATAAAATAAAATAAAATAAAATAAAATGATACAGTAAAAAAACTGATCTACTATCTTCATTTTCATGAACGCCTTTTGTACCTTTCGGTGTAGGCGTAGTTCTCGAATGCTATGCGTCATAGTGTCTTTTGCACTTGGTCTCACTCCTTCTAAAACAAGTGACTGCTCATTGCTAGCACTGAAGTGAGAACAACTGAGAGCGATATTTGGTGAAAAAGTCTAAATAAATAGACACCCTTGATGGGCTCGAACCAGCGACTCTTCGCCCAGTGAAGCGAGAACCATACCTACTGAGCTACTCCGCTCTCTAGCTTTGCATTTTTAAAAGATAGTGAGTATTATATTGAATAAAAAATGAGTGAGTTTTGAAATGTTATCGGTTAATAAAATAATAAAATTATTCAGTACTTTCTTATTTATTCTTATTACTATATATTATTCTTATTTCTTATACTTAAGATTTCTGGTCAGGTTTCACTGTTAAAAATTAATAACCAAAAATAAAATTTTCTCGGTAAATAGAATGATAAATGATTCAGACGTAGATTTTGACGAAAAATTTGACAAACACACTTAAAATTGTCCAGCTCGAATATGGAAAATGTTGGAAAAAAATCAAAACCGATTTCAAACAAATTTTACTTTACTCAAAACAAAATTCAAGTTACACTATATTAAGTGTGTTTATCGAATTTCAATTCAAGTTCTACATAGGAGTCATTTATCATTTTATTTTTAAAAATTCAATGATGAAACCTGGTCAGATTCCCAGGTCTATATTGAGATACCCAGGTTTGGATGGGAAAAAGTAGATGAATTAATAAAGATCATAGGAGGAATAAAATTAAAATTCTGGATAATTTTAACTACTATTCCGGATAAAAACGAGTTTTTGGGTAAAAATTGAAAAATCTATTTTAAAAAACTGTTTTTTGAATAAAATCATCAAGTTATTCGAGTGTATTATCAAAATCCTAGTGAAATAGAGCATTCTAACATTCTTCTGTACTGAAAATATGTTGTACCCCATTCCACCCCTGGACATATGTCTAATCCTTGGATTTTTCTAAAACTATATTTCAAAAACAGTTATGTTATGTAATTCACTGCAAAAATGCATTAAATAATGTTTTGGTCAGCATTTAAATCGATTTGGTTTTAAATCTCTTGTGTAAAACATGTTTTGTATAATAATTTTTATACAATATTTGGATTCGAATCAGTATTGACTTCAAAGTTAAATTATGAAAAAAGTAAAGATAAGTCAATTGTAAAAAATAAAATTTGGATAGATTTGAGTGCTATTTGGCCACAATTTTTTGAATAGCTTTAGAAATATTTTTATTTGACAAGTTATCCATTTATAGCAAATAATGTTGAGATCTTTAATCGGGAGTCAAACGAATGCCAGCTTTCCTAAAACCGATTTCCGAACTTAAAAACTTCATTTCCTTTTAAAAATCTTTTTTAAATAAAAAATTTATGGTAAAAATTATGTTTTACTATAACATGATTTATCGAAGTTATCCATCATTTTATTCTTTAAGAATTTTGTCTAAAAAAAGGTATGAAAACCATATATTTCTATATCTTTTACTCATTTTAAATGTTTTGTATTTAGTGTTAAATCCATATGAGTTTAATGTATGACAAATGACATAAAATTTAATCAACAAAACAGTTAATTAAAAATAATTGATTTGAATATTGTGTTCATAATTCAAAAATCACAACATTTATTACTATTTTTATGTTTTAGTTTTTGATGCACTGGAGATTCAAATGATTTTTCATTTCAGTTCAATGAATGTCTGATATTTAGAAAAGTCAAAAGTGTTTTGTGTTAATTCAAAAATGCAAATAATAAACAATTTCACACATTTTATTCTCAAACACTTTATATGTTTGTTAACAAAAGCTTATGAAAAAGAGAAGTGAAAATGAATTCTTGTCCTAACTTAATGTCAATCAACTCTAATAATTGTCACTTATTTGTTACATGGCTTTTGCTGTTCATTACTATAATAGATGTGTCGGTCAATAGAAAAATTGTGCATTTAATTCATGCGATTGTATGTTTCGAAGGGACAAAATCTGAGATTCTACTCCTTTTTATATTTCTTGTGCACCAAAAATGTTCAATAACTCAATTACTGGTTATTGAAGCAAAAAAATGTCTCACAAGTCAGTCGTCAAACTTTACATAAAATATAGTTTATTTACACTCAAAATAAAATTATTTGTAAAAATAAACACAACTCGACTAAAGAATTTTATTCGTTAGAAAAGCTTATTTTCAAACGAAATTTTAATTGATTTTATTCTGGAATATAAATTATAGCAAATGTCAAATTTAAAAACCTAAAGAATGAGTTGAGAGGCAGACATAAAATGGATAGTTATATGGAATTGGATTTTGCTTTGCATTTCTATTAGTCTTATATATAAAACTGGTTGTCATTGAATTTCATACTTTTTTTGTTTTACAATTTCTTCGCTGAAACTGTTGTAATGGTTGGCTCCAAAACTACTGATTAGCGTAATGTGATTTGTGAAGACCTAAAACTCAAGAGTTTTAGACACATAAAAAAATTCTGAGGCAATGATAGGTTATTGAAGATGACGAAGAACTATGTGTTAGTTGTGTTTAGTTTCGCTTTCATTTTGTATTCTTATCATTGCATCGCTTCTGAAATTCTGAATCAATATATTCTACTTTTATATTCCCTAATATTTCTATTCATTTTTTGGCACTTCTTTACATTCTTTAGGCCAAAATATTTTATAAAAATAAAATTTTGATTATATTTATATAAATTCACTTTTAATTTATTTTAGTTTGTGTCCAATATTTCTATTGATTAAGTTTAGTTCTTATTTAATCATTTAGTTATTTTGGTTTGTTATCCAAAGTCATGTCGAAAAAGTATTCATTCATTGAGAACATGCTTTGTATCGCATTAAGTGTAACGAAAAAAGAAATTAAGGAAATCAAAGACATGCAGGAAGTGCTAACTTAACTCAACACCACTCCTCTGGAAAAACTCTGATGAGAGGTTCGGACTCTAATTGAAATCAAAGTCTTACCAAAAAGCAAATCAACATTTATTTAATTAATTTTTTAAATACGTCGTCAAAAGGGATAAATCAATTTATTAACTATTTTTTAAATTTTATACCAAATTTGATTATTTATTTCATTTCGATTCACATAATCTCTATTTCTAAGGTTAAGTCTCATCGAGTTATTGATAGACAAAGTTACTGAATATAAGTTATTTATGAAGACATGTGTGAAATCACGAATTTTATATGCGCTTATTTTCCATAATTTCGGTTCTTCTATAAAAATTTGAACAATTTTTAAGAATTTTATAGTTTTTTTTTGCATAATTTTGCAGAATTTGCGTGAAATATCCTGGAATAATAGGATTTAATGGAAAGTTTTACTGATTTCGAAAATATCATTGAACGAGTACTTTGCACAAGCTTTGGTGTTTATGTTAAATTATACCATGATAAACTGTAAACATTCAGTGTAGAGTGACCAACTGTCCCGATTTCAGCTGGATTGTCCCGATTTGGGCTCTTCTGTCCCGTGTCCAGATGAGGTGTCAATCGGGACAATATAATGTCCCGATTAATAAATTTGAAATAATATATTGCTATTTAAGCATGCAGTTCTGTATATGTTATCAAACAGTAAAATTTTGTTTCGAAAATTAAATTAATAGCAATGTTAAAGAAATTTTCTATAAAAATTATTTTAAAATATTGTGAGACTATTATAGAATATATTATAATTCTACAAAGGAAATACAACAGAACTTTTTTAAGCTGACCATAAAAGAATGGCACTTTATATATTTTACACATAATTGATACCCCCTAAATAATTCCCTATTTACTGCAGGAGATTACTTATTTGCTAATATTTAAATACATCTATTATGAAGAAAAACGATTAATTTTCAATTTTCTTCAGCATTTTCTGTAAAATTCTGTCTAAATTCATAGAAAAATAACAAAATTTTTAGAGATTCTTGCAAAATTTATTCAAAATTATTAAATTCTTACAAAATTAGATGCAATTATGTCCAATAACGCCATTAATTAAATTTTTAAAGAAAAATTCCGTCTTATACTCTTGTCCATATTTTTCCAGAATTAAATTATTTTGTCCCGAATTTGTCCCGGAATTATTCAACATTTTACAGTAAAATCCAGATTCATAAGTTTTCAAGTTGGTCACTCTAATTCAGTGTCATGTTCTTTGTTGATATCATTTTTACTTCAATTTGTAAAACATTGATTATATTTTCAAACTTGTAATTGTCAATACCATAAATATTCTTTATTAAAAATAAGAAAATTCTTCAGCAAATATATAGTCATATTGTTCATTTAAAAATTTTTAATATTAATTTAAATTGAGCATCGTCATATAATAGATAATTTAGAATCAACTAAATATAATAAATTTGCATTTAGAGTGTACTCAAATTCTCAACTGGAAATAGTTGAAATCACCATGCACTTTTGCCATATATTTTTGTAGAAAGTATTTTATCTATATTGTATTCATTGAACTGTATATAAGAAATATCTTTAATCGAAAATGCATGTTCGGTCAGGTCTGCAAGAATCAATATCAAGAATTTGTCAAAATCAATAAATTGAGAAAAATAACGTTTAATGAAGTGGACGTGAAGTTTATGACTAAAACTGAGAAAAAGGATCTAAAAAATACAAACAATTAAAAAGTGAGCGTTCATCAATTTAGAGAATTAAGTCTCAGAATACAGTTAAAAGGTTTTAATTATTAGTCAATAAATAAGTTAGTTTAGAGTTATATTATAAGTTATTAGCAAAGCTTTAAAAAAAGTGCTAAAAAAGTGCTTACAATTAAAAAAGTGAGCGTTCCTCAAATTAGAGAATTAAGTTTGGAATACAGTTAAAATGTTTTAATTCTGTTATAATTTAATAATTAGTCGTTAATTAAGTTCGTGTTATACAGCTATTAAATATTGTTTAAATAAAAACCTTTTAACTGCATTCTCAAGCGTTTTTCATTTAATTTACTTCGCGCTCTCTTTTTGATTGTAAGCACTTTTATTTCAAAGCTTTAGTTATTATTATTATTCTACACTATTAATACTACGTAGCGTTATATGTATTAACGACTGTTAAGAGATATTTGAAGGCTTGCAGCGTAAACCTAAAAATATCTCAAGATCAGTGTTAACTGATCCAATTATCATCACATAGTCAAAATATCTCAAGGTATGTGTTAACTGATCCAATTATCATCTCATGGTCAAAATATCTCAAGATCACTGTTAACTTATCCAGTTATCATCTCATGATCATCAAAAACTTATCTATGAGCCTGCTCTTAAATACATATATTGACATTAATCATTAAAATTATACAATAGTTTATATCTTCTCTAAAATTGTTTTTGTATAAATTTCTATCTGTAATTAGTTTAATTCATACAGAAAATAACACTTTTCAAGGCTGAAAAAAGAAGAAATCTCAAAGGATATTTTATTTTTCGAATCCATGAGTGTATTCCCTCCTGTGAAGTCAGACAATTTGAGACAGGGAGTACAGAGGAGGGAATTTTGTAATCGTAAAATTCTTGCAATTTAATTAAATTAGACGTATATTAACAGAATTTTGACTAATACTGTAACAATTTAACAATCAGACAGAATTTATGCAAATTATAATGTATTCTATAATAGTTTAACAGAGTTTGACCAAGTTTAGTAGAATATGATAATATTTAGTAATTTCTCCAGAATTTGGACAAAATTTCACAAAATATTCTAAAAAACGGTGCAAGGGTTACCTGCCAAAATCACAGAGGGGTATCGGGGAGTATATCACGAGATGACTAAGATTCCAACGACTAATATCAATGGGAGATTCGCTGGTTCAGGGTTGAGGAAAAGGAGAGTACAAAGCGAAATATTCCATAGTAAAATTTTGGGTAAACATGTCTATGTACATATACCCTTATACTTTTAGAAAAGTGGTAAAAACCTAAATATGAGAGAGAAGCTAAAATGCTAATGCTATGGACCTTCCACATCCCTGCACCAAACACTCATATAATGTAAAAATCACGGGCTGTACCTTCTTCTCTATCTCTGTATTGCGAAGATTTTTAAAAGGGTTTTAGATTGTAAATATTCATTAGCAGATGTATTGCAGTAGGTGTAGCATTGTTTAAATGATAAACATTAGCAAGTGCATATCCGGGTAGTACAATTTAGAAAATCACTGAATTACATCAAATCTATTACTTGCTCTTTTCTTATTGTATTGCTGTTGTAGATTTGAACTTGGTAAAGTGATTAGAATTCACGGGCTGCCCTAGTTTTTCTTTATTAAGAAAAATATCTCTTTTGTTAGCAATAATGTAATATTTACTTAATTTTCACAAGATTTTTCAAATATTTTTCAAATTCCTGAAAAATTTTAGTACAGTCAAAGCTAAAGTTATTGTCGCGCGTGATATGTAAATTGTATTTGTTATTGAAAAATGAACAGGGAGTAAAGTAAAATTATGCGGCGCTAAAAGTCATGGAGGATATTTTTCAAATTATAAAACTCAAACTCTTGTACTCCCCTTGGCGACCCCTGGATTAATAATCACCTAATAATTAAAATCTCCATATATAAAATCAGTGGTTAAATGTCTTTTCATTGTTTTAATCAGAATTGGCCCTGTCTTAATGGATGTGTATTTCAAAAAATTAGTTGCATTTTATAAAATAATTTTTGACATTGATTTTATTTCACTGGTAAAATTTTTTTTATTTGTAATCCTTTTGAGTCTGAAGTTTTGTAACTTAATCTACAAAATCAATGAACTTAACTAAGATTTAGAAATATTTTCCAGCAGGTTCACCAATATCAAAACAGGGCTTTCAAATGTTATTGTATATGAAATATTAGTAAATCTTAGTTAAGTTCATTGATTGTGTAGATTAAGTTACAAAACCTTAGACTTGTTTACTATTTTACTTGTCTTAAATTCAAGTATACAACTTGAGTGTCAGAACTCTATTGAGTTCCGATGGCTCAGAGCTCATCATTTTATATGTCTCGAGTATCCGCTTAAAAGTCCGATAAATCTTTAAAATATCTTTTTTTCTCCAAAATGGAAGTGAGATTCTAAAATCTCATTTCCATTTTTGATAATCTTTAAAATTACATTTACTAAATTGATTAAATTAAAATCAGATATCCTACTGATTAAATGGCAGGGATTGTACGTTATAATGAACACACAGACAAAGCCCTTTATTAGTCATTTTATCACTCTGGCAGCGCATTTATTTTAATTAAATTAATATACTGTAGCATATTTTGTAGACATAGATCTATAGTAGTAGATTAGCAGACATGACACTTTTTGTGGTGTATACCTATTAGTGCTCATAAGGCCTACGCTTAGGTAGCCTTCTTGTGGTGCATACCTATTATAATTCGAATAAAGTCTTATATTTTGTTATGTGAAGTCCCCTATTATATTCCATACAGTTATTGTTTACTATACAGATGCAAGAAGTGGACCTATAGTTAGCTCTCACTTTTCGCTATATTCAATACTCACGTATAGCCTTCAATCTATTACGTTCGATTAAGGTTAGGGCACTCTACTTTTCTAAACAAATACGCATTTACGTCAATCGATATTAACCAATCATAAAGGGTAATCCAATAAGAACGGGTATAATCCCGACAGAACAGAAAGATCTGTCCAATGACAGATTAGATGAATAGTTAAAGAGGTGGGTGCGCACATGCGCACTACTGATCAGAGTCTAAAATTCAGAAATATAATTAAGGTTTAGAGCTGTGAAAAGGGAGTCTAGTTTCGGGTGTTGGTACAAAAGGTTTAATAACACCATAAGAGTGATTGTTGTATAAGACATTGATTGTTTTATGTAACTAATAAATTCTTTTGTTTGTAAGTTATGGTTTAAGTTCTTAATAAAGTTAATCAGCTTTAGCGCTCAGGGTTCGGCCCCAGGCTTTCGGGCGTGGTGCCGAGCCAGGAGACTGTTTCCCTGTAGATAGATCTCGTCCGAGCAGACCGAACGGTAATTGACAGCTGAGTGCTTCTTCATGGCATTGAGAGGCCCAGTGTTGACCAGTTCGGGGAGACAGGCTTTCAGAAGATGACACATCACCCATATATTTTGGTAGAGTGCCCCGGTGTCCGAGTCCGCAGACATGTCCAGGACTAAACCGCTCGAGTCCGGTCAGCCAGGCAGAACATCAGCACGACCCAGGAGTGGACACGACTTTGGAGCGGCGCCGACAGAACAGGCTATGGATCTGAGGGAAGGGCGTTATGCCAGCAGACGTTGGATTCGGGCAGTATGACATAAGGCTACGCGTGCACAACGCGCGGCGAGCAGATGGCCGTTCACGATAAAGTGGTGTGAAGAGCCCGAGAACGTCGCAATACCAAGAATTATTAGTCAAAAAATAGAAAAGAGATTCTAGGAATACAGAAAAACCAATACTCGTATTGAAATTCAAATTAACACAATCTAAGGATGTATATATTGACAAAATATTTATGTGGAGATTAATGTCTAAATGATCGTAAATGCGCCGGTTATGCTGCAAATGAAGAATTTAGTTCGATTTTAATTTTCACTAAATTTTACAAAAATTTAATGATTATCCCATATATAGATCAAATAATTTTACCAATGCATCGCGAGCTAAATTTTTGCCACAAATTAAGGAATATGGATCCAATTCAAAGAATAAACATTTCTTAACAATAATTCAGTGGTTAAATGTCTTTTCATTGTTTTAATCAGAATTGGCCCTGTCTTAATGGATGTGTATTTCAAAAAATTAGT
>JAQFXN010002258.1:0-13095 GCA_034693365.1 Liacarus xylariae
TGGTTAGAATTTGTAGCACACCCTAGAATTTTGCATAACATCTTCTTTTGGGCCAATTTAAGTTTTAGAATTGAAAAAATCCCCATTTTTAATCCCAAAGTCTGGAGCACTCCATTTTTAGTGGTATCCGGCCAAAATGCTCAGAGGGCAGTATTCCGGTCTGGATCCTCCCCTCTGGACATCCCTGGCTATTCTATGTTATTCTAGATTTAGATTATGTTTAACATTGATTAATACAAACTATAGATTTCAATAGAATTTAATAGAGTTTGTGTGAATCAATGTTGAATATTACCTAAATTATAATAGAATTTAATTAAATAACTTTATGGTCCGCGTTCATTAGTACTACTGAAATTAGTACTAAATTTACTAAAAGTTTATTTAATATTATTATGTTTTTTTTTTAAATTTTTAATACTTTAAAATCCCATATGTTTTGAGCAACCATGTTAACGCGCATCACTGAAAAATTTGCGAAAACATATAACAATCAGCAAGAAATTTGAAATACAAATAGGGTACACGAATTTAAAAATTGACAATCCTTCAAAAATTCTAAGGTCATAGTTTTTAAAAAACAAATAAAAACAATACCTTTATGGTATTATATTTAGATTATACCCTTGACAATTACTGGTAAGAAACTAGCCAAACTAGCTATCATTCCCGGTGATTTGATAAAAAATAACCATGGACATTTAACCAAACTGTGAATAAGTCTATCAAGTTAAAACAATTCCTGGCTCTACTATTAAGATAAAATAATTAAAACATTTAATTTACTATAGAGCTATTAATTAATTAGTGAAGGATTTCAAGCTGGTACAGTTGAGAGTAATAAGTTTGCTTGTTAGAGCTCACAGTGACGACTAAAAGAACTGAATGATTGACTTATTAACTATGTATCTGAATTAAGCAAATTTTCTTATCAATTATGAAAACAATTGATTATTCAGGAATAAACTTTTTCATTTTAATCTCAATTAATGGTTATTTTACATAATTATACAATTCATTTATTAGGAATAAATTACATTTTAACGATAAAGATTATAATAATTTATAGATAATAATAATAATAAATTAAATTAAATTCTATCGATTTGTTTAACTACTTTTAAAATATTGTTTTGTTTGAATCTGCGAATCAATAAAAACATTATAATTATTGAAATCAATACTATTTGCACTACAAATATAGGCACTGTTGACCACCGGTAGCCATACTTTTCCATTATGAAGCCACCAAGTATTGGACCCGCGGCAGTTCTGCAAATACATGCGAGATAATTAGTAATGAGTCTAAAAATAATAATCAAGAGTAGTCAAACCTGGCTGAAATTATAAGGTATAGAAATGGGTTATTTTTGGAAATATCTTGCTTAAACACCAGAGGAGTTTTTAATATGGAGCATAGTATACAAAAAATGAAAAGGGTAAAATAATAAAATTCATTTGAATGGTTTACCATAAGGAAATGCAAAAGCATCTAAATGGTCAGGGTGTAATTTTGACTACGCAAGTTAAGGTAATAATCAACTTATTTAGAATCAAAATTAATTTATATAATACAGTATATTATAAAATGTGACACTTGTTTACCCCAAAGCTTCAGATGAGGCAAATAAACCGGATATTATAGCTGTCGTCGATTGGCTCTCAGGAAACCCGCTTTTTCTATTCAAATAAATAAAGAAAATTTTATTTACTTTTTTTCTAAACCGAATACTTAGTTTTAATAAGAATTGTTCTATTGCTTATTTTAAATTCTTACATTGTCTCGTGATATCCTTGGACAAAACTGCCCACTAGTGACGAACCAACACCAATACCAAGGAATACTTGTGTAACGATTGTCAGCCATAACTGCCTAATGAGTGGAATAATTTATATTTTATTTGTTTAATGCCGTTTTTTAGTTTTAAAATTAACTTACGGTTCGATAGGTATGACAGGTATGGGTCCAACAAATGTAAAACATATTAGACTCGAAACACAGCCGAATAGACTAATTGTATAACAATTTGTCATTTTTTCGGCTAAATTACCCCAAATTTGATTCAAAGCGGCATAAGTTATACCAGATATCAAAAATATTACGCCCTTTACTGATGGCGAGAGGTTTGCAATCTTTGGACAAAAATCAACAAAATTAATGTAAAACATAATGTTTTTTCACTTCTTTAATAATGAATGTGTTAGGGCTGCCCAAAAGTGTACACGCCAAATATTTCTTCTGGCTAAAGATGTAGTTCCACAAAACAGTTGTTAAGTAACTTTACCTTAATTTTAACTTTTAGAAATATAGATAAAAATATTAAACTTCCTTTTAGAAATTATCTAAACCCTGTTCAATTTTTGTAATGTTCCCCGTTAAATGTTCAATTAACACTATTGAAATCATAGGGAATTAGAGGAAATTCTTTGATTTTATAATAGCACCTATAATTCTTCCCAGGCCAACATGAGGGCACAATACTCAGCAACCATTCTACTTTATCTCACACTGAATATAAGCACCTTTAAAATATTGTGCCTGTACATTGTTTGTCCTGGTACATCTTTAAAATATACCCTGTATACTAACCTCAATCAAACGTAAGTCTAAGGTAGTTGTGTTGAATCCAATAAGTGCTCCCGCATTGAAATTAATTACAGCATTTAAAACAATACCGAATTTGCTTAATAATTGCCAAACACTTGTCTTTTCCGTATTTTTGAATTTTTCTAATGTCATTAAAAATACAATATGTATTTGAAAATATTTTTGAAAAGTGTTTTGTTTCATCAATTACTTTGTGAATGTATGGAGAATTGTGTTATAAGTGCAGCGATTAATAGGAATATTCCCAACAGAAAGAATGGTAAACAGAATCCGGAATCAAAATAACTGCCAAACTGTTAGATTAAATGAAGCAACAATTTTAAATATATTTGTTGTTTTGCTAGAATGGTACAGGCATATGCTTTATACTTATTCTTACTTGTACAAAAGCTTTGAGTTTTTATATTTGATTAAATTTTTACCGAAAGATTAACATTAATATCAAATAATTCAGAATAAAAACTTTCATACAATGACTTTCTATGAGTGACTCGACTTGAATTAAAATTGATATTTTGTCTATCGATCACTGATTAGTCAAATATAAAAACTCAAAACTACTGACTAAGACTAAAGTTTTTCTCTAGAAACTTTAAAATCTAGATGACTGTACTCAGAAAATTTGATTAAGATTCTTATGCATAAAATACAATTTCGATAAAATATTCGCTTTGAATTTTTAAATCCTATTTCGAAGAAAATGATATATATTAACTTGTCCGATTTTATATCTGCAAACATAATATACGATCTTTTAGTGTATTCGTTAAATATTTGACTATCTGTGACCGAGAGCTTAATCTTAATATAAATATATTTGAAATAAAAATTTTCTTGTAAAGAGTTTCTATAAATTACTAAAATTACATTTCAAGCAACTAATTAGCTGTAGGCCACAGATTAGAAAAATATAAATACATCAAGCAAATACACTAAAATGGAGGTGAAATATTTGTACGGTAATAAAATCTGTGTAGTATATATTCCTCCGGTGAAAAAGCTAGCACTTCGTTGTTGTGTTATTTTATTTGATCGATAAATTAATTTCAAGATCAAATAATTATAAATAAAGTGTTTCTATAAATGATTATTTTTTCTTTGGATATTAATATTTTGTTTCTATCATATCTTATGTTAGTTAAAATATATATAGCTTAAAGAGTAACACTGACAAATGATAAAGAACAATGCTCCTTACTCGATTTTAATTAATGAATCAGAAAAATAATCTTCAAATTAATAAATTATAAGCATTTCTTACCTCAAAATATTGTTCTAGCGACTTGTATTGAAATGAACTTTCACGATTTTCAATTTCTCTAATATTGCCAATTATAAATTCTTTGAATATTTCAATAAAGCGTCTTTTTTGTTCAGTATTAAATTCATTTAAAATGGACTCAATTGAAATATAAACGGCCACGGTATAAGGTTTCCAATTAATCATGTCTACAAATTTCTTCGTACCATTAAGTTTATCCATTCCTTCATTGAGTTGCAACCAGGTAGTTTTTGCTTTATAGAGTTTCTCGGCGTTATCCTCGCAATGACCTTCTGTTTGGTCGTCGAGGACAGAGACTAATAAATAAAATTTGAACATACGTTCATGCCGTTGGAAATTTTTGCAAAATGGAAATAGATAAGCAAGGTAGGTTTTAATAAATTTGACTTTGGTGAATTTTTCTTCTGACTGCAAACTATATTCAAAAACCCAATCAGAAAATTCGTGGGTTCGCTCGTCGAATGCAAATTCACTGATCTTGTATTTAAATGTTGTTTTCAGATTTGGTAATTGATATTTTCGAGTAAACATTTTATACTCCAATTCATTTCTAACTATGAATATAAAAATAGAATAGGATTAATTATATTTCCAAAGATGAGCATGTTGCACTAATTTAACTGAACATTTACAAATTTTATTACATATCCTGAATTTTAGTGTAAATATAATAATTATAGAAATATTCGTAAAGAATTTCTTTGATTTGTTAAGTTTTTACTAGAATTCTGCTTGGTTAAAATAAATAAATCAAAATGTGCTCATTCATTCATTTTCATGAAGGCCATTTCATTATTTTTGAACTGTGTGGTCACACATTTTAATTGCAAACACATTCACTTAACTATCCACTCCTATCTGCCACAATGTTCTGGAGTCAGGCTTGAAGTACACCCATTCGATGGCATCAAATGATAATTCCTGATCTAATTGTTTTCTCTAAGAATAAATTCACTACAAGTGGCACTGATAGGTAAACTTTTTACATTTTATTTCTGCAAGCATACTGGACTATTTCTTAGTGTATTAGCATAATGTTTTTATATTTGACTATTTGTGACCGAGAACTTAATCTCAATATTAAATAAAATTTTGTTTTAATGAGTTTCCATAAGTTACCCAGGTTTCATTTCAAACAGAAAATGTGGTGTCGTTCACAGATATATCAAATATAAAAGCATTAATCAAGTAAAATAAAGGGTTGTATACTATGTGTGCAGGAATAAAATTTAAAGAGTTTATATAGGTTGGCCATGAAAATAAATGAATGAATGAATTAATTAATTATTAACAGATGATAACTAGTATAAATATATCATATACATATTTAATTATTCTTGATTAGTATAAATTGATTGAGTATGTTGCAAAGATACTTTAGTTAATTAAAATAGAGCAGGGATGTGCAGACTTGAAAATGTGTGAGAGGTATTTTTCAGCGAGAGCATAAGAGGGTACAGTGGAGGGTTGAATAGCACATTTTGTAAATCTTGCGTAGGAAATTTTGCAAATTTCATTTTTCACTACTAAATGTAATAAACATGTTTATAAAGATTAAAATTAGTTTATTTATGATTTTCTGTAATAAAAAACATATTAAAAAATATTGAAATGTTGTCAAATATAGGCTTATTTTATAAATTTTGTTTTACTACAAAACACAAAACAACTATTCAAATACCGCAAAAAAGCTAGTTGATATATCGTAAATTAAAAATATATCCTATTATAATTCATTTTGAACTTACCCTCAGTATTGCCAGTAAACTAAAAATAATAAAACAAATTTATTAAAATCATGATTAAAATGATAATTAATATTTAATATTATTAATTTGATTTCACCTTTTTAATAAATTTATTAATCAGCCATTTATATAACATAAATATTAGAGAAATCATATTGCCAAATAAATTTAACAAGTGAGAAATATATTCATTCACATCCATTGATAATAGAAATACTTTTGAATATTTAAAGAGAATTACTTTAAAATAAATTAAGAAATTATAAAATTTGTGTGTTTTTGTTGTGCATTTAATAAATTGTTAAAATGTACTAGACAAGGTTGTTGCAATAGTAGGAGGGTCTTAGAATTGGATTTTTTTCCCGATCGGCATAAGATTTTTCAAATGCGTAAAAGCATATAAGAAAATAATGAGAAAAGTGAAAAATTATTTTTGATTCGGATGAAAATTTTAGAAAACAGTTTATAATGTCAATAATCAAACATGAGTTGGTGGAGGAGTTAGAGTAGGGATTAAACATCAAAAGTAAAATAACAAATGCTTTAATAAAAAACAAGACAAAAGAGCAGTGATGTACAGAATGGGTAGAGCAAGGAATACCCATTCCACTAATGTTTTCCCGGATACCCTCTAGGCTCTCCGCGAGGTACGTCTTCCTTAGTCAAGATTTTGAAGATGACCCCGAATGCGCCATTTTCAAAATATTTTGTTACATTTATTATAAAATTTAATGCTTTCAACGAGTTTTGCATTAAAATCCAATAAATATACTCATTGTGACCACAGTTTTATACTTAAAAATCAAGGATGTCTAGAGGGAATACCACCCTGGCATTTTGGTCGGACACCACTAAGGCTCTATGCGAGGTACCCTACCTTAAGTTCTTTAGGAAAAAATACTCCCCTGACATTTAAAATCTGGACATCCCTGCCAAAAAAATAAGTTTCATGCTTTATGCGATGTTCTACATGTTTAATATAGGGGCAATTTAAAGGTTATGATATCTAATGATAATATCAAGATATTTGACAATAAAATTATTGGATTTGATTTGATCGTAGTTTCCTTTAGCCATCAAAAGTCAGGTTGGTAAAGCACAACTAGTAACTCTCAAGAGAGCACGGCACTACTAAGCCTGATCCAAACCTTCCTGTGCTAACATAGGTCATCCACTGTAGTGCTTATACACTGTAAGATATCAATATTAGATCTTTTACATTTACTAGTCGCGGCTCTGTTTCAACTTCCTTTAAGTTTATGCGTGGCCACATCTATTGGTTAGAGCATGTTGGATTGGCACTCCATTTTAATCAGGAAGTTGACATAGGCCTCCGAATGCCAGGAAAGCCGTTAGCCGCTTAACCAATGCTTCGTGCTAATTCATGTAATAATAGATACTAAATGTTATATGCAGCGGAGTGCCGTAAAATATAGGATCATGTTTAACATTAGCTCACTAAGAGCCTGCAGTTTTGGATACGCATACTCAGTGTATAACAGTACAAAACTACGAGTACTCTAATCAAACGTACGAATATATATAGCAGTACTTATTTGCGAGTACTCGATGCTAGTTATAACAACCACTGTATATAGCAGTAAGTATTTACGAATGAGTATATGCTTCCGGTGTAGTTGCTTTCTAGCATCTAGAATGATCTATGCTCGCTCTGAGCACACTCTGAGCTTGCGCTCTGACCCAAACCGAGATGTTGAGGTGAAGTACAGAAGGCTAGAACATTGAGATGCTTTGCCTTCGGGATTAGGAAAGGATCGTGCTCTTTAGAGCTAAAGTCTCTGTCCGATCAAACTGTTACATTATCTTCTTCACACTAACTGTATTATTAGACTTAAGTTATTTCTGATAAATAAAGCAATAGTTATTTTAAGCATTACAATTCAGTCTAAGTCATTGAGTACAGATATATGTTAGAATATTAATAAGAGGCAGAATTACCATAGCAGAGGAGATCCAGAAGACGGCTCAGCCGAAGGAGAGAGAGAGAGAGGCCAACTAAAGACGACTAAGGACGAGACGCCTGGAATTCCACCGTACTCATCACAACGTAGACCTGAGTGCCTACACATTCGTGTGTCAACTAAAGACGACTGAACGGAGACGCCCACGGTATTCCCGATGCCGACGGCTGGAAAAGGAGATCATCAACATCACCGAAAAGAGCCCGAGATACGGAGCAGAGCTAACTCAAGATACACAAGTAAACAGTTTAGTCCATTTTGGGTATTTTACACAATATAGAGCCTTAAGCTCTATATTTAAAAGACACGAAGACACAACAACAATTGGCCAAGACCGAGGCGGTTCACCTTAAGGCTGACTAGCATAGACTACAGAAGAAGCCATTTGGCCAGACGCTACAAATCAACACCGAATATCTAGTAACCAGGTGAACGAGCAGCCCACACAATTGACAATCTTTGGCAAAGGCCGAAAGGTCCTCCTGTGGCTGGTTAGCAGACATAAGAAGCCTTTTCGCAACCTTATCGTCCGCACCCTACCACTTAACATCCACTAACCGGCCATAGTTGGACGGGTCGTCCAAAGCGACGTTCGAAAGACAACACGAGGAACGGAAACGTCGCATAATAATATCTGTTTTGGTATTTGATTCACTTTTTTCTTTTTATTAGGAGTGTTAGTCTCAGTCAATGGTTCATTATTTATACTTAAATCGTTATTATTATTATTTTCTGTTAATCTTTTAAAATCAAACTCATCATTTGTATCTCTATGATTATCTGTAACCTCCCTCCCCTTGCGAGAGGTAGGTCATTTAATATAAGTTCAGAACCGGACATCAGTTACAACTTAGTTACAAGATAAAATAACGAGAAAATAACGTTTAGGGAAAAGATTGGTCGAAGCCCGACCACAAACCTCCACCATATAGATGTTAGGGACCACCAGGGAGTTTACAATTTTCATGAATCGAAACAAATGAAGATCTCTAACACTTATTTCTATTTGTATTTAAAGAATTTTTATTGTTTTCTATCGAAATATGAAATTGAAATTAAGAAGTAATAGATTAGAAAAGTATATAGCTAAATTGGATATAGAAGAAAGAATATGCAGTTCTAAGAAAGTGTTCTTTTATTTTTTCCACTAATAAAATAAATCATTTTCTGTATAAAATTTATTTATTTATTCATTAAAAATATTAGATATCAATAATATATTCATGTATTATAAAAAGTAATTTAATATTATATAATATTAGCATAAAATACAAGTTCACACATTAAGAGTAAAATAGAGAATAATCAGATATCATTTGTTAACACATATATATCAGTGGAGGGATCGCATATGTTTTCTAATATAATATAAAATAGAATTAATATAATAAAAGTATTACAAATTAATTAATATATAATAAAATAAAAACTTAAAATAACACCAAAAATATATAACAATAATTATTTAGACATTCTCTACACAATTTTTATTTATAACAATTTGACCATCTTGGTGAAATAATTGAGCCAGTACATGACTCGTCTGCATTATTTCAACCTAAAGAATTTAGAATTAAATTACAAAACAATATTATAATATATTAGTTATACTAATAAAAATGAATACTCAAATTCGAGCTGATATTGATTTCTAAGCAATTTTAATACACATTTAAAATGAAATAAGCATTTTGTTAAACAGAACTAATCAGGTGTTAGAGTGGTTGATTTGCACTGATACTTTTTCAAATATCAGAACAACTACAAAAAGAACTAATCCTTTATCACCCAGGCAGTGTTTTATTAGTTGTGTTCATGCCAGTATAATATGTGCTAAACAATTGTTGACTATTATTGCAATGTTTCTATACTTGTCAGTCAACAACTAATTCTCTCTCATATTTACTGTAGTTAATCTCAAACGTCCTATGAAAGAAAGTATTCACATATATGTCCCACATAATATATATCACAACATGTAACCAATTTTTAAATTAAATTTAATTAATATATTGTGAATCCAAAATGAATTTTGGTTTAATATTTAAAATGAAATTTTTATTATTTATAGCAAAATTTAAATTTTATTTTATTGAAAATTTAATAGTTTTGGTAAATATTAATAAATTAATATAAACATGAATATAATAGTAAAATGCATTTCAATATTTATCACAATTAAATATCTCAATTAATTGTAGTTTAATTTTAATGAAACAATTATATCTAATTTATAATTTTATGTTTAAACGATTCATATTTTCTATTTGCGTCAATAAGTTTGAACATTAAGATATTGATTATAATAGCAGAACATAACAGGCAAAACACTAACAAATATGTTATATAAATAATCTTCATTTCGAATTAAATATATATCCACTTGATATTTTTCTTAATTGTTCAATTTCTCTTATCACCATCAAGTTGAAAGGATGATTTAAGATCTTCAAATAAGATTTTGAAATATTTATCATGGATAATATTTAAAAAATAAGAAAAAATATAATCTTATATTATATTTACAAGGAGAGTAATAGGGAATGCCGCTTTCGATTTGTTTAAAAAAAAATTTAAATACTTTATTGTGAATTTTTTTGAATTCTTTATTGGGTATTATGTATAAATTGTACAATTTTTCTGTTAAATTGATTAGCGAATAATATTGCCCAATTATGACTAATTGAAAATGCATATATTTTATAAAGTTTAGTGTATATTTTTAATCTACTAAGCTATTCAATTTGGTAGATTTAAAGTATAATTTTATAAATTGTAGCATGATAATAGTTAATTAGCGGACATTGAATATAGAATATTAAACAAGAATTTCAAAAAATATGAATACTTGTTCAAAAATCTAATAGAAAATAAGTAAAATTCAACTTTAAAATATATATTCGATATTGTTATTTTAATTATATTAAAAATTTCTAGCAAAAAAAATTATATTTAAAATCTACCAAATTTAATTGCTTTGCAGATTAAAAACATACATTAAGCGGTATACAATGCATTTTTAAAAAGTCATAATGGGGATAGATCTCTTGCTAATCAAATTGAGCAGAAAAGTTTTACAATTTGTACTCCATCAAATCATCAAATGTTTGCAAGCCATCAAATCTATCCAGATGTTTTTATTTAGGTAAAACTTCAATTATAGACATTAGTTTGAATATTAGTTATTATACGAATAAAATTTATCAAAGTTTAAAATCATTCTTCTATTTATGATAATAGGATAAGTTATTGCTTGAATTTATTATATTAAGTAGTTATCATTGCGAAACAGAAATTATTCAATACTTAGAAATGTCTGTGAAAGATAGATATACTAAAGTGATAGTCAATAATGGAAGTTATACTCACTATTAAACTCTGTATTATTAATATTTATGAATTAAATAAAATTAATTTTTATATGGATGTAATCGAAACTATACTAACATAGTCTCAAAATTGAAGAAAAGCGGAGTACATAATAATTATATTTTCTTAAAAGAATCTTAAATAACATTATACACATTATAAAAATATATACGTAGTGTTCTTTGTTCACATGTTAATCAGAGATAACAAAGCTGAGAATTTACATTTTATTTTGAAAACAATAATTTTTGAAGATATTATTTTTTTTCTTGTCAATCGCTATAGTTATTATTTATATTTTATGGATTATTTTAATGGAACTACCGATAAAATATAATTAATTATCTAGCTCCACTACTATTATGGTAATGAATAGGATGTTAGCGAATTATTATCATGTTTCTTAGTTAATATCTTCTGCCTAAAATGAAATGCATATGAATTCATATTATATGAGGGGTCGTCAAGGTCAGCCAAGTAAGGGAAAGTATAGAGGTGGGTATTTTGAGAAAATTTTCTCAAAATGCTAGGAGTGGTATATAAAATCTCAAAATGTGGAAATTGAAAAAGGGTGAATAAGGCAAAGTCAGGGTTATTTTGCAAAATCTTAAACTTTGGGTGGGGGAGGTTATTTAGGCTACATCCAACTTTGGAGACACCTGATATTTTATTAACTTATATAAAGGGCAGTCAATGGAAAGTATAGCTAAAATACCCCCTGGTTTTTTTTGCGCGGCAGGGAAAAAGTTTTGTTTTTACCTTACTCCTCCGCTTGCATATTTCATATTTTGGAATTGTATACCCTGCTGACATTCTGAGAAAATTCTCTCAAAATACCTTCACATATATTCCCTGACTTTAATATCTTTATCCATCCCTAATATATAACTACAGTATTAAGATTTTATATACAATGGAGAGTAAACCTAATCGTGAGTTCTGTCTATATTACTTTATTATTGTGAGTGTGAGTTTTGTGAGGAGTGTGGTATGATTTTGATTTATCCAATTAGAAACTTACATCACCATACCTAATGTGACAATAAAAAACAAAACTGTCAGGTGATTCTTATAAATTATGATCCAATGTATTTAATGTTGTATAGAATGGATATACAATACTGTATATAAATAAGTTATGTTAACTTTTCTAAGATATTTTACTAATTTTGAAGGGGAGAAAGAACATTAAAATGTGTAAACTATTTGAAAATAAAGTAAAATTTAATATTATATTTCTATTATTTTTGCTCTCAAAAACCAAAATTAAACGTATGTCAAAAGTAAAAACAATGTTATTTTTTGAATTTATAATTGAATCATAAACTTGTATCAGGTTCATCTGGACTTTATATAATAGAAAATCCTGATGAATTTATTATTAACAATACTGAAAATTCGGAATCATTTCCTGAATGCCTCCACAAAATACGCCAAAACATTTCCCTCTATAATGATGTAATCGAGCAGAAATTGAGAAACCACTTGGAACTTATGGATTACAGTAGCACATCGAACAACCTCTTAAAATGTTGCGGGACATGGAAGTCAATAGATTGTTATATCAGAGCAGCTCAGATAAAATGTGATCTGTCACATATCGAACAGTTTTCCGAACTACCTTTCACATATATTGAAGACTTGGATCACCAATGCAAAAATTATCCCCCCAATAGATGCTGGACAAACGCGTTTATGGATAGTAATGCAACCATTAGTTCAATCATATTTACGAACAAGATCAATTTTGTAACAGTTTTATTAACTGGAATAATATTGCCTTATTTATTCTTATTCTGGTTTTTTAGAAAATATTTTTGGAAAAGACAAATAATATATAAGAAGCCAGTGGAAATGGAATGCCAAGAACTTTGAACTTGAAACGTTCATATGAGCAAGCTAAAGTTAATTTAATTTTTAAGATCTCTTTTTACCAGTTATTGATGATTATAAATATTGTATTTTTAATTTTTTTTCCTTATTTTTATTGTTACTACTTATAAGACTATAATTAGAGATTAATTTATAGTAGTTATAAACTCGTTACAATTTATTTCTGCTCACATAGTAGACAATCTCTTAGTGTATTGGCTTAATGTTTTTATA
>JAQFXN010002259.1:0-13094 GCA_034693365.1 Liacarus xylariae
AAAAAGCACTAAATAGCCTACCGCGCGCTCTTAACAATGACCATCGACTTTTCGGACACACTATAGTAATGAATGCTATATACACTTTGTCACGGGTATGGTCCGCACCTAGTTGTACTAACTTGTACTCGTTTAGTACCAGTTGACCTTGTACTAGCTTACCTAGTACCAATTAAACTAGCTATATAAGTTATAAAGGGAATAAAATAAAAAGGACCAAAGTTAAATGTAAAATTCTATAAAATGACAAGATGGATTTTGAATCTGATTGTTGCATTTGATTGTTGCAAAAGGTCACATGATTTGATTACAGCTTCACCAAGAAAACTAGTCAAGTTTTGAAACATATAAACAACAATATGACCGGTTTGCAAAGGTCATGTCCCCATTCTATGTCTGCGGTGGTAGAGTGGAGTTGAGTGTTAAATTTTAAAGAAGGATAGTAGCACTTTATTATGATATAAGAATTAATCATCGAATTGCTATAAATTAGTAAAAATCTATGCTGAATACTTAACATAAAGTTTGTTAAATTAGCAGGTTCTATAAAACTAATGATATAAGGAGAAAACATCAAAAAATTAAATATTAAAATTTAAATTAAAAATTTTCTACGGCTTTCTCTAAAAAATATTTTCTCAAAAAATCAATATGTTTGCTCTCCCCTACCAAAAACCTAAAAATTAGATTAATATTATAGGGCATATGCCCCGAATATAGCCTTTTACGCTCGACAGCTCGATTCATACCCCTCCTATAACTTTTGACTAACGGAAATTGTTTAGAAATAATTAAAACGAATTTTTAATTTAAATTTATATTTTTCGATATTTTAGTAATTCGATGATTTAATATTTCGAAGTTTTAGTTATTACATGTATTAGTTCTCGATGTTTTCTCCGGGAACCAAAGTAAATTATAATATTTTATTCACATTTCCGGAGGAATTAAAAAAACAACTTCTAAAAGTTGATCAATGTTATGAATTTAACATTTCATGCAATTCTAGCAATGTGATTTTTATGGTTCTCATATCATAATAAAGTGTTACTATCCTTCTTTAAATTTTAACCTCGATCCCACCCCACCACCACCGGTATAGCCTAGAAATGTGACCTTTGCAAAATTGACATTTTCATTATGCTGTTGCAATCAAATCATGTGTTCTTTTGCATAAACATAATTGTCGTTCTTAGATCTATTATAAGATGCAACAAACAAATTCAAAATCCATCAAGTAATTTTACAGAATTTTACATTTAACTCTAATCATTTTAATTTTATCATCCTTAAAACTTATATAACTATTTTACTTGGTTATCTGGTATTCGTACAACTGGGTGTGATCCCTTTTGGCACTGGTATTCGCAAACTCTGCACAAACATATAAACTAAATGTTTATGCTTATTTGTCTCATTATTTATTGATTAATATAGAATTGTTTAAAGAAATGTTATAATATTTTAAATAATAAGAAGTCTTGTAGGTATAATACAGAATGATGATAAATAATGAAACTATAGAACTCACAATAGAACTTGACAAATTACGGTAAGTGTTCTTAATTAGGAGTCAATATTAAGCTTTTTGAGAAAATATTATAAATCTGAAGGACAAATACTTGCCCGATTTGAACCTTTTCGATATGAAAGATTCATACAGACTTAATAATGCTCCAGCATGATTTGCAGGAATCACGCTATTAGGAGCTTTTATAAGATTCTCAGATTGTCAGTACTTACTAACAGTCATTTAGTCATTTCAAAAATCTATGGCTTATATGAATGTCTTGCAGTCTTGTAGACCACTTCTACCACTATCAACATGGTCAAAAGTGGACCTTGATCACTGGCCATCAAACATCATAATGGCTATTCACAATAAAAACTATCAAGTCGACTTTACCATTGGTCAATTCGACTATCTATTTATGATTTCGAGATCAAACACCGACAGGAACTAAGATACCACATGTAGATACGGTCTAATCAGCACTTGTCTGTCTGTTCCTAACTTCCAGAGAACTACTTGATTCACAAAACAAAGACAAAGACTTAAAGCAAATCAAAACCCATTTGAACGGAAAGGACTCATACATCTGTCAAACGGAAAGGAATTATTAAAGCAGTCGTACATATGATCCAATAGAAAAGATACTTGCACAAAGTATTAAGTGGCTGTTTTTGCTTTAAAACGTTTTTGTTTCAGTTAAACAAATTATTTTATTTAAATTTTATTGTTTGAAAACCATAAGAAATAGCACTTATATATTCAATATTTCGTGAATGGAATGCATTCACTTAGAGATAATCGATTTCTAATCACAAATTCCCAAATATATGAAAGATTTATGAATTATTTTCTCAATTTCTCAAAAAATTCAACAATTTTAGTTTATGTAATAAATGTTTTGATCAATAAATAAATGTATTTAATGGAGAAATGTTTGGATTGTTATGTAATATTCATTTTTATATTTTAAAATACTATCGATAATGAAATTTAACTTAAAACAAACATTTAGCCTCTTTTCATTAGATAAAATCGTATCAGGACAATTCCCCGGGCACAATTCCCCGTGCGACGATTCCCCGTGAAACAATTCTCCGTGGGGACAATTCCCCGTGAGACAAACGCTGACCCTATATCTCCCACCTGGCCCCCACTAGGTAGGAGGCGGAGGTCAAATGCATTACAAAGTGAAAGAATTGAAGTGTTTATGATACTAAAATCAAATTGATCGAATTTTTAAAGCAGTTCAGAATCAACTTCAAAAACCATGAATTTTCAATTGAAAACAGTCAAAAACGCATATAAGGTAAATCAAAAAGTTTAGAAAAAATTAAATAGGAATATCTCCTAAATGGTATACGATATTTTAATTCTGTAAATTGCTTATGAAAATTCAACATTCTTTAAATCAGCTCCTAAAATATTTTTCTGATCAAATAGGCATTTAAAAAGATTTGCATAAAAACGCAAGGATCATAGTCACAGATAATGCGGGGGTCGGTGGGGGTGGGGACAAACATAGAAATTAAAGTATCTTATCAAATAAATGATTAGTGCTATATGGATAGGGGTAACCAAAATACTCCACTGGGTTTTTAAGTCAAAGACAATTTTCCCCCTTTGCACTTTTCATGTTATGATCAATTTTGCGTCCCATACCCTATATCTCGAAAAGCTTTTCGATAATCTGAATATAAAAGACATTCTAAGAGTTTCTATTGAAAAAATTGACATTTTAAAAATTACCCCTTTGCACCTCAAAATTGAAAATTTGTTACATCTTAGCCTGGAATATCTTCTAAACGCTGGACGAAACCTTCCCCCGCCTTGGTATTTTTCAAGTTAGCGTATCTCTGAGAATAATATAATATCTCAATAAATAATCTGTAAGATTTTCTTCAAATCATAATTGAACTAATAATTCATAAGTTTTAAGTTGTTGTTTATTTATGAAGTCAATGATGATCTGGCAGAGAACTATACTTACTAACAAGCAAGTTATGCACATGTCAGAGATAAATTCAATAAGCATATTTTATCTTTTTTAACTGTGCTATTATATGTTTATTAATCTTCTTTCAAAAGCTTACAAATCTGTTCATTGAGTTATTGAATAAAATATATAAAACAATGTGTCAATTAATAGATTTCTATTATTTTGTTTTCCTCTTCAATCATAACTTTCCAATTGAACTCATCAATAGATAGGTATAAATAAAGTTCGGTAACTCTTTTATATTTCTCTGTCAGAGACAGAATATATTTATCAATAGATTTGATTAAATGATAGAAAATTCTGATACCAGTTGTTGGGAACAATCAGATGATTCAATACGTGAAAGTTTTTCGAAAAGTTTAGCTCTGATTGCATTCCCGCCGCGTTTGATGAGTGAAGTGCAAAAGATGGTATAAAACCACGAAAACCATAGTTTACGGAACTGTTCGCTCGCGTATAGGAGTGATAAAAGCATTAGAAAAACACTTATTATTACAGCAAATATATAAAATGAAACGATTGATATATTGCTCCAAAAGCCCATATTTAAGACCATTTGTAAAAATATCAAAGTTTGAGCGGAAATCAATGAAAGCCTTCTATTATTAATAATAATCACAATTCAGTGCAGAATTAATGGCTTTAAAAAAGTTAAACAATAAATTGAGTGTTGTTTTTGGTTGTCTTTTGCAAAGTTCTCACAGAATTTCCAACTCATCTATGATTTATTAAGAAATAACAAATTTGTAAACTATTTAGGAATTAATACTTTGAAACCGCGAAAGAAAATCAATGTTTCAATACTTCGCGAATGCAATGAAAGCATTAATTATTAAATGAATGAAAGAAACAGTAATTCTCTTCTCTTTATTCATATATTTGATGAACAAAAGTGAAATAAAAGGATATTTTTAAACGAAAGATGAATTGAAAGCAGAGTTGGAGTTCAACACAATTGCAATGTTAGAGCAGAACTGCATTCGTATAATATTTGTGTAGAGCTATGCTGTTCTCATGTTGACTAACATAGTGTTTGTTCCCAATGTCGGTCTGTTTTGCGCATTCCATAACTCCCATAACCCATAACTCCTATAACTGCTATACACATTCATATCGATCGGATGGTAGAACAGGACATCTTTTTTCATCTGCGATGCATTCAATCGCAATCTTTGTCGTTATTATCATTCACTATATAATGCTTTTAGTTCTTTCTCTTGCTTTCCAGTTCTCAACACTTTATTTAATTCCATTTATTGAATATAGTCTTACGATATATGAAAATAAAGTTATTAAATATCTGATGAATACATAAAAAACTTTTGTCTATTGATTAATATAATAATATTCTTGTCTCAAATTTTATCAATTGAATTACTTTTTTACCAGTACATTTAAATTAGTCATCTTGTCAGGAAATAAAGTTATAAATCCAGTTTTAACCCGTATTAGTCAAATACCGGTTTTCAATAAGGATAAATCGCTTTTCACTCCACTCTATTCCCTTGACCCCCGACACATCCGACTTTGACCATGATTTCGTACAATACATATTATGTGAGTCTACAAAACCAAAACATATAAATTTATATGGTTTGGCTTTTAGAGTCTTATATTTGTCTATTTTTCGAACTCAACTATCTATAATTAAGCCAAAATTATCAGCAATGCATTTAAATCTCATAAAAAGTTTATTCCAAAATTGCTAGGGGTTCAGAGGAATCATCAGGGCATCATCAATTTGTCGGTATATGGCCATGTAGTGATCAGAAGTGGGTACAGGTAAACACAATTTTTGACAGAATTTCAAGTATTTCATAAGAATCGAACAGAATTCTGTCATTTGATACAGAATTTAGTCAAATTTTACGGAATTTTCTGACTTGTTTGGAGCGATTTTCCACTATCTCTAATATTACCGCATGAGCTCTTTTTAGGGATAAACCAGTTTTGCTAGGCTGGATCAAAGAGCCAAATAAATTGCTTTATGCGATGTGTTCTCTGTATGGCACCGATAGAATTTTAACTGTATTTAATAATACAAAAGTTTATTAAAGAGTGATTCTGTGTTTCATTTATTTTATGTCAATTTTTCCTATTTAAAAATTTTTCAATAAATGATTAATAATTTAAAACTAAAGAATAAACTAATGAACGCAAAAATACGTAACTTATTAATAGATTTAGACATTAATTTATTGAACATTAACAAACATTTTGCGATATTTTTTTGTGTATATTTTTTCAATCATTTGTTAATCCTCTTATTTTTTTAAACAAAACTGAAATTGAAAAACAAATAATTCAAACATTAGTCAATTCTATTATTAATAAACTTTGTATTATTAAATACAGTTAAAATTCTATCTGTGCTATACAGAGAACACATCGCATCAAGCAATTGAATTGGTTTTTTGGTCATGACATAAGGAGGAATGTGTCAGCGAATGTGAATTTTTTAACGAATATGAAAATATGTATTACCGGTGCTATACTAATACAGAACATACGAAATGGGATTACTGTTCACCAAAATTTGGTGTCGAATTCAGATGACGAAAATGTTCGACTAAATGCGGTATCAATACAAGAAAAATGCCCTATACTTTTAGAATAGTAGATTGTTGCTATAATAATTTCAATAAAATATGTTATGCCAGTTGTAACATTAAGATAAGAGACAAATATAAAAAGTTTCAGGAGTAATTTAATTTAATATGCCCAACTTGCTTGTATTTCTACTCATTTGAAGATTCATAACATTACTACTACAATAAAGATATCAAAGATCTGTTGACAATGTTAATTGCGAAATATGAACTGGATACATAAATGTCCAGATCTAAATGTTTACTGAATTTATTAAATAATTTTTAAACTAATTAAAAATAATGTAATTAATTTTTAACTCATCCCGCACTCAAGATAAAAATTATTATTAAAAATTGTATCGGGTGTTTGTTGAAATATATTTACTAAAAATAAAGTATTTACGCTATCTTGAAAGTTGAGAATATTTTGCTATAGCGCAAATTAAGGCTTTTTGATTCTAATATATTAAAAAATAATATTTCATCCAAATAATTAAGAAACTTATCATGTTTGTTCATATGAACATCACATAAAATATATGATATAAGACGGATATAATACCTCAAGTATTCCAGATCAATAATTTTATCAATTGACTTATGCGTTAAGATTTCTTCATTAATTCCCTGAATAAATATTTTGAGAGCGTATGTCATGCGTTGCTTCTATATTGCATTGATATTATTTGTACATAACCTCAAACATGAAATAAATTGCTTTAATCCAAGGCTTCCAATGAATCATTAGAACAAATTTATTGTCTCTCATAATATTTGATTTATAAGTTATAAAAGAATTTAATTTTAAAACTTTTCCTTAAAATATTACATGAGTTATTAAGCAGAGGGATGTGCGCAAACTTGAAAATGTCTTCTTTCCCCCACAATAACCTACTGTAAGTTCCCAGGAATGAAATGACGTATTTTAACAGAATTGTGATTCTGGGAGAAAGAGCGGGGATTTTTAAAAAGAAGTTATTTATTAGCTAATGTTTATTATAACGAGGTTCATAATACTAATTATTGATTTATTTATTGTTTCCAAAAATACAAAATTGAATGCAAAACAGGAATCCCTATTAAATTCTTTTCCCTTCCCTTTTCACTCCCGCGAGGGAATGGTAAGAGATTGGTTTCAAAGCATATGCTGAAGGGATTGGGAATGGATTGAAAATCACTCAATAAGTGACCCATACTTGAAGGGAATCTATTCACTCATTTACAGTGTTTAGTCACAGTATGTGTGTTAACAGAGTTCAGGCATGTCAGCTGAGTTGAGTGGATTCACATTACACTCACACTCCCTTCACTCACTCATAGTGTTTAGACATTATGTGTGTTGAAGTGAGTCGCGGTCTTGAATGGAATGGAATGGATTGGAGGGAATGACGGGAGTGGGAAGGGAATGGATTCAAAACATATCCGTAGGGAATCGATTGAAAAATAAAGCTTATGTGAAGGGAATGGATCAAAATTTCAAGAAAATTTCGCACACTAATAGAAAATCATTAACAATATTAAATACAAGATAAAATATTAGACATTATTCAATTTACATGAACTTTATTAATTTTCCAATAAACTCATCTCATGTGAACAATAAATCAAGCAGTGTTATTTCTTCATTTCTCTTATCCAAGCTTATAATTTGTGGGTTTTCAATGGTTTCAATATTTTAACCTTCAAACTTTATCTTAAAATAATTATTTTTTATTAAAAAAAAGCTTTTAAAACTTAATAAAATAAGAGGTTTTATAATTTTTAACTGAATGATGTGATAAGAATTGAGTTTTAAAATGTTACACAGTATAAAATAGTATACAAATTCCCAACATCACATTTAGTATATTTTAGTTGCTTATATTTAAAAATTAAATATACACATGCACATTTCATTTCTCGTATTTCTATTTTAGAGAGAATTTTTAATCTACTGTTTGTCCAATTTTAGTCAAGTATTTAAATCTTAGCAATGTCTACAATATGTATGAAAAATATGATTTTTTAATTTAATCAAATTAATTATATATATTTAACCAGCATCAGCAAAAGAATCACCATGCGAAGATAAAACTGAAGTGACCACAGATCAAGTCATAGGTAATCAATTGTATTAATAGTTTTAAGAATGCTTTCAATAATTATATAAATTATCAATAAATGACTTTAAATTATTCTCATTAAAAGCGCTATTGTTTAAAAAATTATAGACTGACTCGTTTAGTTTGCGAAGTGTAAAATTGATATCGTATTCTAACTAATATTAAATATAACTTCAAGGTGTCTAAAATAATATCCTCAAATAAACTATAGCAAAATTTTTTTAATTTTATCAATCTTTTTCCCTTAAAGTATCTTTACAGTAATTAATAATCGATAATATTAAATTTATACAATATAAATAATTTACAAATTGTAATTTTTTGTGAAATATTTAAATATGTAATAATCAGACAAATAATTTCATACAGTTTCTTGAATTTTACTAAAAAAAATTAATTAAAAATTTTAAAACTGTAAAATAATATTTGAAATTAATTAAATTAATTTATATAGTTATCAATAATTTTCTTATACATTCGCAAATTGTAACATATAAATATAGTATAAATTGCATATTATCATTTTGTAACTATAGTAAAGAGACTTGAATAGAAAATATTTAAAAAATTATATATCTTTTCCTGGGACCCATTTAGGCCTATTATATTTGGATATTATTTTAGACATCTTGAAGTTAATTTTCATGTTCGTTAGAATGTGATATCAATTTTACACTTCCCAGTTTATAGGAGTGAATTAATGTACACGTTTTATTATTTAAAACTGGGCCAGATACTCTATATACTATATGTGGCCCAACTTTAACTAAAAAGAATTGTACGTAACATTTGATTTAATGAAATTAAAATATTAAATAATTCTAAGCAATTGAAAAAATTGATAATAGTATTAGAGTTTATTTAGAGAATAATACAAAGCAGGAATAATTTCTACCTGAACTCTTCGCTTACGGATTATTTAAATGTTACTAAAATTTTGCTTGCAGCAATATCAATTCAACAATGCTTTTAGATTTATATTTAAATTAATTGAATTAATCTCTTAACCAATCTTTGATTAGAGCTAATTATTTGCTCAAACGGTTGTTCACATAAAGTAAAACCTCTTCACTACGTTTAATATTTTATTCTAATAACGTGTTGAAATGTTATCTAAAAGCTATCCCATAAGTTCCAAAGTATAGATATTTTTTATAATAATGAAAAACAAGAGTGAGTACCCAAAATAAATTAATTTTTGAAAATAATAAATTGCTAGTAAAGAGCGGAAAAAGTATTGATAAAAATTCTTGATTCCTACAATGAGGGATTTTGATTTTGAGTAATCTTCATTGGAAATTCCAAAACTGTAATAAATAAATTAATACTGATTGTATTTATTTATATACTTCACAAAATTGATAATGTAAAATAAAAAACTGTAAATTTGTAATAGATTTAAATTTTATTATTATCAAATATTTTGTATAGTAAAGCACAATATTTTAAACCCCTCCCAAAGGTGTTTAAAATGGGTTGTACACCCTAGTATTTTGCTTAGCATCTTCTTTAGGATTAATTCAAGTATTGAAATTACAAAATCCTCTATTTTTTACCCAAATCCAGAATCCTTCCATTGTTAGAGCGGTGTGGCTGTAATATTGGAATTCTATTCGCGAATGATACAAAATAATTATTTAGTGTTTATAAATAGGAAAACAAATTATTTTAAATCAAAGCTTTTTTATTTGCTTTTAATAGGATTATTTTAGAACTCGCTTTATTTAAATCTGTTAAGTGTAAGCAAAAATTTATTTCTCTAATTTGAAGAGCGAACACATTTTTAGATTGTAAGCACTTTTTATTCTCGTCTTTAAATCACTTTTGGTTTTTTTGGTCTATTTTGGGCGATCCAATGGGAAGTCGAGTAGGAGCGTGTAATACTAAATCAATTGATTATATACAATTGAAACTATTTAAATAGCAGCCAACCTTAAGATATAAGGCTTAAGGTTGGCTGCTATTTAAATAGTTCCTACAATACTCAATACAAGAGCCGCTTTATATGTTACACATTTTGGAATCAATTTCTGATTGTAACTATGCTATTATTTCCATTGCATTATAAAAGGGTAATACCCAGTGATTGCCAAAGTGGAACATGTATTCCGGGGCGAAAGTATTTTGGGCTGTAACATCACAAATTTTGGACATGGGGTACAGAGGAGATTATTTTGCTATCGTTGCTATTTTTTAAAGAGTTGTTTTGAATTCTTCAAAGATTAAACAAATAACTTTCTAATTCTACAGGGAAAATCTTAAAATAAAAGAATCTGTCAATTGATTAAAGGCTGGTGGGCGGTAATCATATTGTTATTACTAAAAAAGTTGGGAATGGGTGGGTTGGGGTGGGTGATTGGCGATTATCATATCCTTACTACTAAAGAAGATGTAAATGTGTGGTGGATTTGGTGCAAACGAAACTATATACTTTTTTCAATCAAAAGCGGAGTTAAAAATCTAGTGCAGTGCCATCATCTAGTTTTCTAGTGCACTACTGCTATAATTAATCTTAAGTTAAAATTAAAATTACTAATTTGACAATTTTATTTTAATTTATTAGTTAATGAAATAATGAAGAACAGAGAGAGAAGATATCCGATTCCAACCATTAAAACAATATTTCCGTATAAATTCAATAAATGTTTTAAACCAGAATTAGTGGATAAAGTGGCAAAATATGCCTTCGAATACAGTTTAATGGATAAAAGACAGTTCGACAAATTTAAGTCAACTGGAATTTTTGCAGCATTACTTTATCCATTTGGAGATGACCCTGATAGATTTAGTGTCCTATGGCTTTATTTTGTTTTATACTTCATAATTGACGATGAGCATGAATGTTCTGATGGTGTCACTGATTTTGATAAAGAACAGAGCATGCTCATTTTTAATCAGTTGGATAACGTCTTTGACAAATTAGATTCTGATAAATTTATTTCAATGATTCATTGGAAACCATTGATTACAGCCATTTATGCGATGTATGAGGTTATGTACAAAGATCTCAATGCAATACAGAGACAACGAATGATAGAAGCCGTAAAAATATTTCACGAGGGGAATAGGGAAGAAATGTTATTACATGAATCAATTGACAAAGTAACTGATCTGGAACAGTTGATAGAGGTACAGACATTATATATGACGGGTACCTCTATTTGTATTATTTTCAGTTCTAGCAGATAAACATTACGTAAATTATAAGTCCAAGTTTCAAAATTCTAAAAATATATAGGTATTATAAGAATGAGTGGAAACAAGATATTGTTCTAGAAGTTCCGCATGTGCCGAAATATTAAGCACCAAGGACTACATTGTTTGTTATAGTACTAACTGCTTGTGGTGTATTGTTAGGGTTTGACAATAGGATTTTTCTGCTGTCTAATTTAATTAAATTGCTCAGGAAATATGATGTTGTTCATCGAGTTTTGGAGATTCGAAAATGTTCTACTTCTGAAGCGTTTCTATGCTATCCATATGTAATATTAATATTCATTTTTTGACTTCAACTTAAATAATAATCTTGAATAGTTTAATAATTTTCAATCTTTTACCCTCGTTTTCAATTTATTAGAAAGTATAAGAATTCTATTTAACTTGTAAGTTTAAAAAAAATTGGACTACATATGGATAGTATAGAAAGAAATCAGATAGTGTCCATTTTCGAATCTCCAAGATTTTTAATCTGAAAACTACTAATTGAAATGGTCATATTGATACCATACTTGATGTAATATGACAAATTTTATTTCTCCGTGAAAATTTAGGAGAAATTTTAGAATTTAAAAATAATAATAAAATATTCATCTCATGGAACTAAATCACACTTGTAAATTTAAATGTCATCTAAAAAAATATTGTCAGGCTAATGTAAACAAAATTAAAACAATCATTTTAATTAAGTCCCTTTGCAAAACACTCAAAACGCACCACTACCAACTAGAATCTCTGAATATATTCAATGTTCAATTTATTTTATCATTATTTTTTTGCTAACGAACGAGAATATAAATTATGTTTAATTAATTAGAATTGTAATCTCATTTATATAAATCGCAATTAATTAATCTATAAAACGACATACAATAGTATAAATTGAATTTATTAATTAAGATTTGCATTTATAACAGAATTACATCTACATGTTTACGGCAGAACATAGTCCCAAAAAAATTTAGCCTTTTTCATTAATTCATTTTTATAAAAGACTTTTGTAACTCTCGTGGTTCTCGAATACTATGCGTCATAGTGTCTAATGCACTTCGTCCCACTCCTTCTAGAACGAGTGACGAACTCACTTTTAGTAGTGAAGTAAAAACAACAGAGAGCGGTATTAGTTGGAAAAATCTAATAAATACAAATAACTAGCTAGGCTCGAACCAGCGACCTTTCGCTAGAGTAAGGCAAGAACCATACCTACAGAGCTACCTCAGCTCTTAAATTTATCTTTTATCTATTTATTTCTAAAAAGGCGTATAAATTAAATACCAGATTGAGTTTGATATTTTTCAAATCCCTTTAATTTTTATAAAGAAAAAAAATATTTGTTCATGCCTCCCCCTTGCAATGTTTTAGAAATATTATACCCGCTGACGTTTTGGCAAAATTTTATCAAACATCCCCCATCAATAATTCCTTAACTCTTCTGAAATTGGAGACCATCGCTCGTGTTATTATTATAAAGTTAAATCACTTTACAATCATTAATATTTTCAAATTATGATTTATAGATCCGCTTTAGATGTGTTGGGATTAAAGCAGCATTTGCTCCAATCGAATATGACAGACAAATATTTGTGCCTGACCATGAATGGAATAATCATAAATTTCAGCAAATGATACAAATTTTGGGCCGGGTTAATATGTTTATAAACGATCTATTTTCATAT
>JAQFXN010002260.1:0-13093 GCA_034693365.1 Liacarus xylariae
GTTGACACTCAAAGACATCAGAATCACGCGCGCGAGCTATTAGGAAGTTGTGGAAAAACATATGAATCATACTTTATTTAAGTAAAATTTTCAATAATATAAGTGGCATTTGTTAGTCTATGAAAGAATATCAATTAAACATGTACTGAACCACATTTTCATCTGTTTAAAACAATTAAATAAAGCCAAATAATTTCATATAATTCAGTATAATTAATATTTTTGGATACATTATATTAATTTCGAAATTTAAAGCAAAAATTCACATTACTTATCAGTCATTTCTCAATAGATATTTCAAATGAAACTATGGCTTAGATTTTGGATTCAGAAAAAAAAGAAAATAATAACTACTTGTGATTCTAAAGAAATTGTCAGTTTTTGTGAGTTCACAACGAGAGGTCAAGTTTGCAATAATAAATTGATTGTGATTCGGGCCAGAATGCAGAATGTGCGGCACTCGGTCAGATCAATTAAAGCATCAGTGGAAAATCGAGCCAACCCTACCGGAGTTCAATGAACTCGTGTTTCGAAACAAGAAGAAGAGCCAAACTTCCGGTTAAAGAGCACTTTATTATGTGTGTTGCAGTTGAAACCTCGTTAGCAATTCTGTGGAGACATAGATAAGTATACCTAAGGCTTAATGCAATAATTGTGTTGATTGAGACAAATGCGACCAAACATTCAAAAGAGTTGATTCGCTTTAACATTGAAATCGATATTTAAAATAATGTTTCAGAGAAAATGGTTTTATTTTTGTAGACAACATCTGATTCAGTATTAAGTTATGTTTAATTGTAGTCTAATATGAGTTGAAGTAATTTGAGGCACATTTGACGCCAACAACTGGCAGAGTAAGGCATAACATAACGCATTGTCCCATTTTATTCTTGGCTTCTCTTCCTATCCGATTAGACTAAGAAAACAAAGTTATTATAACTTTATATTATATTATATTGTATTGTATTATTTGGTACTCTATTTTGAAGTATAGTATGAAGAGATGCTTCTTATAATTTATCGGATAAGATATCGCATACAAGTTCAGTGCACTTGATTTCTCACAATACAGGCGTTATTACAACATTATAAATATTGGCTTATTATCCGCATTCAAACAACAAGGAAGGAAAGGATCAGCTAATGAACACTTTGACAATACTTTAACACATCTCCTATTGTGTAATGTAGTTATGCTTTTACGCTGACTTATGTATAGTATAACAGATTCTAATCAATGTAATAGTGATTTGTATTATATATATATTGAATTGCAATTTAAGTTATGAATTGAATGTATAATACAGTCAAAGATATCATTCTTTGTAGTGTTGTGTGAGTTCTTTAGCCCCAATTTGAAGGTCACGGAGTTACTGAGATCGGGTCTTTGGTGGCAGTTTCTTGTCTGCTCGGGTGGCGTAGCCCTACAACACCGCACAACTGCTGTCCCCAACTTATCGGCAATAAATCAATTACTGGTAGTCAGAGGTGAGACACTTATGTATTGTATAACAATTAGATGTCACAGATTGGGATTGTGTGGTGTAATTACGCCACTCTTGACGAGCCCAGAGTTCAATGACTCGTGCACTGCGACTCTACACTCCATTCAAAGCATCCACTGCTCTGACCAAGTTCTGAGTTTTCAAGGCCTGTCCTGCAGCTAAATCTTTTGCCTCATTTTTGAATCATCTTTTCTGAACACTTCTTCAGAGCACAAACACATCTTCGCCCCCAACACTAAAGTAACACCTCGTATGCGAACACCACTACGAATAGCATAATATTGTGTATGCCTTCTAAAAGAGCACTGCATTCAAAATGTTCACGACTTTTATGTTGTAATTCAGTTATGCGTTATGTTATGTCAAGTTTGCCAACGATTTGTTGCTCTCATCTATTGTCTCATCGAATCAAAGTTTTGCTGTTTTCTCCACAAATATTTCCACTTTTTGGCGCATTCATCGCATTCACTCAAATCTCTATTCTTTGACAATAATATAATAAATTTATGTTAACTCGTCTTAATTTATTAGTTTACTCTTCAAAAGTGGTTAAAATTTCAGATAAATTTTATTTGACAGAAAAACTTTGTGCAAATTATCGACAGCAGTAAGAAAAAGAAGTATTTTTGAGGTAAAGTTTTTTTTATTCATTTTTAATATTACTACAACTGTTTATATTATCTATTAGTTTATGTCATATTCTCTGACATCTCTTTTAATACTTCAATAAATAAATCAATGATTTTTCTTAATTATAAAAAAAAGTTTTTAAAACTTTTGGCAACTTTTCTCTGATATAAGACCGGTATTAGTGTTGAATTAATTGGTTTGCAGAACATTTCTAAATTGATATTCAATTATTCAGAAAACTTGAGAGAATTGAAAAATAATTTAAATTAAGAATTTGTGACAATTAAACAGAAATGAATTGTTAGTTAAGTTATGAGACATAAACTGAAAACTCGTCAAAATATTATCGACAGATACTTGACTTTAATTGAAGCCTATGATAGAGACTAGTTATTAGTGTTGAGCACTGGGATCCTGTGTTGCGATCGAGCACTGCAATCACCTCTAATGTATATAACTTATTACATAATGTTTGGAGGATTGACTGCGCAAAGCAGTTCCACACAAGTGGTACATCTGTGAGCGCATTACTCTTATGAACGTATTGAACATTAAGTCACATAACATGTTTAGACTTTGTCTCAAACCTTTAATTGCTTTCTCTATACTCTTTCTCAATCTCCCTATTATTGGTCAGTCTCTCCACATTCAGGTGCTGTTAAGACTAAACTAAACTCAAGTAACCAATTGTTGTCTAAATAAATATATCAATTGTTTCATTCATTGTTTATCTCTAACTTAAAGTTTAATTTTGAGAATATTCAAGCAATAAATAGTTTGACAATTGTGTGCAAAAGTGCTTCAAATACTGTATATTCTGTTCGCAAAAAAGTGCAATTCATGAGAGCCTCTCTAATAGTGATGTTTAATAATGATTATCAATAATTAGTTGCTTTGACTCAAAGTTCAACTCTTCTCTTCACTATTTGCTCTATAATTCTTAATTTGTTGATTCGACTTCTTTCGCAATTATGATTATATCCAGAGATTTGTTTATTTTGGGAGACGAGTACTTCTCAGTTACCTCAAAGTCTAGGTATGATTGAAATTAAAAATGCTCTATTCATATATTAATTGAATAACAATAACAAAACGATAACATTATATCTTTATATCGGATGTGCAATTCATGGTTTAGCATAGCATAGCATAGCATAGCATAGCATAGCATACCATACCAGAGTACAGCATACAATATAAGCATTTAGTGGTATAAATAACCGGAGAGTGTGTTGTGTCACAAATATGTTTGTTTGTTGGCTATAGTTTGATAAGTATTTCCAAACCATTTCATGAGGGGATTAACGCCTTTCGAGTCTCGTTTTACGAGTTACTCCCACTTCCAACCACTTATTCCACTGCTTATACTATTGCCCAACACAATACACTACTGTAGATGAGTGCCTATCTCTGGGCAGTGGCACTGGCACTGGCACTGGCACACCAAACCACTGCAGCTATGTCATGCCATACCATACCCACTACCCCGTTTGTCTAGTGTTACAATTTCACGCTTAAATGGGCCCAATTATAATGGCATTCATATAATGCTGTTCTTAATGAACAAAACGCCATTCGTTTATACCGAACCTGAAGTAACCATTTGTGTGATTGTAAGAACGCATGCAATCACTTGTGTTATTCACAAATAGATAGTCGAAGGAAGTTAAGAGAAACAGAGTCTACACTCCCCTCAACACTAACTGCACTTTTATTCTGAGTTCTGCCAATTCTGAGAATTCCTGTCACCAGTCAGTCAATGGCACCGAAGACAGCAGTGCTTTGCCATACAGTGGATCTAATGGTTGAGCACTATTGCAACTTCAAGTCCTTCACCTATTTTTCTTTTCACTATTGCTTTTATGTCCGATTGAAACTCAATTCTGAATGAAAGCAATATTCTATTGATATGTTCTCTCTATAGTTGTAGTCTCTGTTACGTCAAATGTGTGCCATTATATTCACAATGACAGTCCCATAACTTTCCCTTTCGTAGCAAAGGGTCGTTGACCGGCACTTTGGTATGCAATTCAATACACGTGCACTTCTGTTACTCAATATAGTGATACTGAAGTATAGAATTCTGTACCACTAAATCTACCAAAGCTCAGCTCAGCTTAAGAATACTTGTAGTATAACAGTCAAAGACTAATTCAAGGCTCGCTCAGAGTCTAACTTAAATCATCACTTATTTCAGATTTCAATTTTTCTAATTTAGAATGTCTTCAAAAGACAACAATTTATTAATTTTAAGCTTTCCAATTTTTATCGATTTTCTTCTTTTATTGAATAATTAAATGAAGTATTTATGAATTGATTGAATACTTCAAATGAATTCAAGTTTTTCAAAAACAATTTGCATTTTATATTATAATTGTTTTAACCGATGAACTAACGGCTTATCTTTCTATTTGTTCTGTTAATTTCAGAAATAATTATCTCAAAACATCTATATTTTTAAATGACTTAACAGTGAAGCAAAATTGCAAACTCTAAACAATTCAGTACTAATTTGAACTAAAATGACTTTTGGAGGAAAACTTGACTTTTAAGATACTATAGGGTTGTATAGAATTGCACAAGACATAGGGGGATAGGGTTGGAATTCTCTCTCTCTCTCTCTCTCTCTCTCTCTCTCTCTCTCTCTCTCTCTCTCTCTCTCTCTCTCTCCACTCCTGTATCCTTGTGCAGAGCAGTGGGGAGAACACAGATGGTGTATTGCCTCACTTCTTAGTTTGAAGACTAGTTTGCAGTGAAGGCACAGCCGATGTAAGCAAAAGGAAATTTAACATAAGTCCTCTTTTGTTGAGAATTCTTAGTCTAACAAAAAAAGATTTATAATATTTGGAAAATCAAAGCAAATGTTTTTGACTCAATATCTATGAATGCATTGTTTGTGGACAGTGGTCTACAATAGCAATACTGTATAGAGAATAAGAATGCGTAGAGTTTTTGGTGAAAGTGAAAAGGAGGCCACAATTACTCCTGAGGCTTGATTTTGAGCTCAAACTAAAGCGCAGGACATTGACTTCATGGAAAGCGAATGCAAGTGAAAAGAAAAAGTTTGACCCCTAAGGCCATTAAATATTACGTTCAAAGATGTTTAGCCTAGAAGTTGACTATAGCTTAGTCTATCGGCTCTATTAGTTAGCGCTTAGCCTACAAACTCACTGAAAACTTTCCTTTTTATGGCTACTTTTGCATAAGACTCTTTGGTTAGACATGAATGCATAAGTCAGTGCACCTGATGATGACCTGGCCGTACAGACATCGCAAACAGTCCACAAGAATTAGTTGAAAGCACACAATACCTGAAACGATGCATTTGTTTGCTATTTAGGTCAGAGTTTGCATTCAGTCAATGCCACTCATTGTCATTGTTGTGCACTTTAGATGCTTTCGCTTTTGCATAAATATAGAAACCAAAGTCCACTCCATTGCCATTTGATTTCCTGACCCAAAACAGTCAGAACTTAGCATTAGTTCTTAACCAAACTTACTTTTTCACAGATCACGAAATACCCGAACCAACAGTTCGCGAGTTTCCCGTGAGTTCGACATGAAATCAGAAGAAGAAGCAAAAGTCCATATTTTGGACCATCACAGACCTCATAGAAACCATCACAACCAACACAATCAACACAACCATCAAACCCACAACCATTCGACTCATCAAAACCAACGACCCATAGATTTAGTTTTTCAAAACATATCGGTTTCACTCGAATCGAAGTCATCTAATGCTAAACCAACTCAAGAAAGAAGAATTTTACGGGACATCAGTGGTTATGCCAAACCCGGACAGATCCTGGCAGTGATGGGGCCGTCAGGCAGTGGCAAAACTACTCTATTGAGCGCATTAAGTGGAAGACTTAAACCTCTGTGCGGTTGCATTACTCTGAATGGAGAGGCAATTAATAAACAATTGAGACGTAAAATCTGTTATGTCTTACAACAGGACATCTTCTTTCCGAGTCTTAGTTTACGCCAAACTCTAAACGTAAGTTCTTTTATAATTATAGATAATTACTCTCAAAGATGCAGAGATTAAATGTATGTTCAGTTCAGATCAGAGTCTCATCTTTAAAATAATATTAAAAGTTTTTACTATTTTTACAATATTTGACATTTTTTTATTGTATTAATAACTAAATTCTACAAAATTTCAAAACAATATTCATTTGCACTGAAATAGGAACGACTAAACATATGAATTGCAAACATAAGCAATACATTAAATGTACGGTATATTAAATTATTTAATTTGATGTTTGGCTAAATTGCGAAATAAGCAAAACTGGGAATTGAACTAAATCTAAAAGTGCGTCTTTTGTTCCCAATTGAAAGCATTAGAAAGTATAACCTCTTTTCAATATAAATCTCATGCTTTCGTCTTTCATAATAAAGTTAGCAAATATTCCTTTTTTAAAATTCAAACACATTTCAACACAAAATTGTTTTAATTGCAAATTTAGTGATATTTATCTCAATTCATATTTCTTACTCTTAGTGACAAATAATAAGTTAAATTAAAATATTATTTTTAGTCCTTATTTCTCTGCAAATCCATTCATTCATATAGATTACCCCCATTTCACTCCTTCCGCCCTTTCATATATTAATGCATATGTGTTATCTTATTTTCGAATTATCAACTAGAATCTTGTTGCTAGATGGTTTTGTTCAACCAAACAGATATCGCCAAGGTCAAGGAAGTAAGGGTAAAATTACCAATCCAAAAATCCATCAAGCATGCTTATCTCTACTCTAATTTAAATTCGAGGAACACACAGTTCATTTTAGATAATATTGATGCATTTGAAAACTAGGAAATGAAATTATTATATAAGGCTATATTGACAAGATATTTACTGTCAAATCATTTCACTCAAAAAATTTCATCCTTTTTTTATTTTGAATTTAATATTATCAAAGTTTTCAATAATAACAATATTCTGATTCTTATTTATTGATTCAATATTTATTCGAATCAAATACTAAAATAAATCAATGTAATATTTGTTTAAACAAAATTTTAAATGCATTTAAATCGATTATCTGGTTTAATTTATAAAAAATATTTACGTGGATGCATCAAAGTGTGTCTGGGAACATTTTGAGCCTTTTAAGTTAATTGGGTTATACATTCCAATAGACGAGAAATGATATTTTCATTAATTTTTATTATCAATAAAAATATCACAACTGCTGTGAGACTGGGATTATTTATTCTTTTAATGTGAGCTCAATTCTTAGTTTAATGATTTATTTATAACTTAATTCAGATGAATTGACACAACTTAACGCTTGTTTATACTTTGTATTGAGAATAGAAATATTTCAAAAATAATAAGTTTCAAACTTGTGTTAAATTGTAGACTTTGAAAACTTATTGACTATTATTTTTACAAATTTGACTTTAAAGTAGTATTTTAAAGACAATTATCTAAATAATTTGAACTAATTCTGTAAATATAAGATAAAAACAACACTTCTTTAACAATAACTTGAAGAGAAAAGATATCCTAAACATTTAGCATTTCATATTCTTGTCAATTTTTCGTAGAAATCATACTAAAGCTCTTGCAATCAATTAAGCTTTAATTAGTTTAATTATTTTTATAATAAATTAAATACAATTAAATTAAAATTAAGTTATTCTCGATTCATGAATCAACATTAAGATATTTTTTACATTCACCAATGCTATCTATACCTTCTAACTTACAAGTTCTAAGTTAGGACTCCTAACTGTCTATTAGTTATCTTTTGCCAAAACAGTTTGTAGTTCTTTAATACTGTATATTTTTAAAAATGTTAATCAGGTCCATTTTAGTATAAGACAACTGGTAGTTTAGTTCAAAACATCTAAAATATATATCAAATAATATAGTTTATTAACTTTATTGTTGTATTATTTCTTGAATTCCTTTATAGTAAGTTGAGCTAAATTCTCCTGTCATTTGTCACTTTTGATAAGATCTGTTAAATCTATTACTTTTTAAATTAAACAAAATTCACTTAAAAAGAATTCTGAGTTCAATTCTTTACAATTGTTATAGAATTAGTATTTTTTTAAGAACCGCATTCAGATTTTCAATAAATCAAAGATGGTTTAGATTTTGACTCGTTTTGCACACTTCACAAAAAGAGTTCAGTGCATTAATTCAATCAATCAGATTCAGTGTTCCTCAATTTTTTTTATCTAAATCAGACAAGAAGTCCAGTTCTTTTAGTTTTAATTATCTTTTATATTTATTGCCGAAATTAAATTATGAATAAACTAGGTGAAGTTCTCAATCGAATTATCTTTATTTCCGCCAAATATTCGAAACTTTTGCTAAAATTTTCGATAAAATTTATTACAAATCGTATATTTTTTACAAAGTTTTAATAAAATGAGTTTTTACTCCAATAAAAAAAAACCCCAAATTTTAAATATAAAACAGAGTTTTTTGACTGAATATTTGATTTCAACTCAGAAAAAATCATTGATCATTAATTTTGCTTAATTTGTTAAAAATAATAATGGTAATTTAAGCAAATTATTTAATACTCAATAGATTGACTCAAAACATTTCTTAATATTTAGTTCATTCAGTTACTTTAGTTCTAATTAATCAATTAAAATAAAGAATATATTTTAATATATCTAGACATGATAAAATTGAATTCATTTTTATTTTGCTGAAATTGTTTCTTTAATCAATAATTGAATGATTAGACAGCTTATGAGAATTCGCTTTAACTTTACTTTTAAACAAATATATGCAATAATGGAATGAATATCAAATGTTCCCAATCTAGTATACATTTAGATTTGTGTATCCGATTAAGAAGGGTCAATTTCGGTGAATTTTAGATTTTATAGCAATATTTGCGTGAAATTTCGAGAACAATCAGTGCAAATACAAGCGGACTTTTATTAAAATATAGTAAAAACAAATCGGACAAATTCACAATCCGGTCCGAAGTTAAGGTATAAAGTGGACAATCTTTTGAAGTAGGATAGCTTCTTTTCACTTATCTGTGATTTTAATGAACTGTTTTACTCCTCAAATTCTTTTAACTAGTAAATATTATTTTCTAATAATTGACACAGGCCAGGCAAGTTCTGAGGGTGGGTATCGGTGATCTACCTCTTACTCTTCCTCTAAGACCTTAAACTTCTGATATAAGGTACTCGATGGCTAATAAAGCCTTCATTTAAAAGAATTGTTAGATATGATTGGGAGGATTTGTCAAAATGTCATATATTTTAATAAATGCTAATTACTTTTTATCAAAATCTAATTTATAATTTTTTCATATGAGCAAGCACATAATGTTTAACAATTAAACAATATATAATTTGTCCAATATATAATTAAATAAAGAATTTAGCAGATCAATTTTCAAGCAAAAAAATAATCGAAATTTCCAATACTTATAATTACTTAATTATAAAAATAATTCGTCAGTTTTAGTTAAAATTATTATATAATTCACGGATGGGGAAAGGAAGAAATCTCGGGGGATGGGGTATTCCGGCCTGTGATGTCACAAATATTGGACAGGGGGTCCGGGGAGGGTATTGCGTAATCATCAAATTCTTGCAGAATTCTATTAAAAATGACTTTATTTGGGCAAATTATGATGAATTCTGTAAGAATTGAACAGAATATGACCAAATTTAGCAAGTAAATTATTTGACAAAATTCTGTTATTTTTCCAGAATTTCACAAATACTCTTCAAAAACGGCGCCTTTGGCATAGTTATATCAAAATTCCTATAGGGGGGGGGGGGTTATCTCGCGAGCGAGTATTATCCGGTCAATATCTCAGGGGAGTATTGCGGGTTGGACCCCCCTTTCCCTATCCTTGATATATTTTCAAAATAGTACTTTAGTTTCAATAATACCGATATATTCTACAGTATTGACTGCATTTATCCCTAATGTGTAGTATACGGCACAACTCAGACTCCCGGACTCAATGAGCTCAAGTGAAAAGACGTCTCACGTCGAGAAGATTATTGATGTCCTCGATCTTCGACACTGTCAGGACACGAGTGAGTTTTATATTATATCAAAGCTAAGGAACAATTGTCTGATTATTTGTTATTTATTGTGAAGTAATCGGAGATATTATGAAAAGAGGACTATCGGGAGGGGAGAAGAAGAGGGCAAACATCGCGTGTGAACTCCTCACAAATCCTGATATTCTCTTAATTGATGTGAGTTTTGATTAAAACTTGTTAGTTTTGAACTATAAAATTAATTAATTTATAAATAGGAGCCGACTTCAGGTCTGGACTCGAGTACTGCTCACAGTCTTATGCAAACTCTCAAAGACTATGCGGTCAAAGAGAAGAAGACAGTTGTGGCCACTATTCATCAGCCCTCGTCTCAAATGTTTTATATGATCGATAAGTTATTACTTCTATGTTGTGGTCGATTAGCCTATTTCGGAGATGTGGAAGCAGTCGTTCCCTTTTTCAAGAGCATTGGTCTGGAGATCAGCTCTCACTACAATCCGGCGGACTTTGTTATGGAAAAGATTAAAAACCCTTCCCTTCAGGAAAGCATTATTAATGCGGCCAAAGCTCTACCCAAGTCTCACAACGATTACAGCGAGGACTCGGACGACACTGTTCTCATACAAAGTTCCTATAGAGAAGACCACAGCTCTTCGTCGCCGGCTTTTAGGTCTGAATCTCATGACTTGATTGACAATCACTCAAACTTGAAATCAATGGAATTGCAAGTCGTTATCGACGAAGAGAAGGGTTTGCGAAGAGTTTATGATAAGATTGTTTGTGACGACGACTCCGGCAGGTCTTCCTGGTCTGAAACTGACCGCTGCTCAACCTCTACCTTCTCCTCCAATTGTTCATACAATGACGAGGTTTGCGTCAATTTATATTCGGTGCCCACGGGTCAGAAGTGGCCGACGAGGTTCTGGACTCAACTCAAAGTATTGACTAAACGAAACTTTTTTGAGGCCAGAAATCGAATGCTTTCTAAACTCAATTGGATTCAAACCATAGCCTTAGCAATAGTGGCCGGACTTATATGGTTTCAAGTGGTCAGAAGTGAGGACACGTTGAACGACATAAGGGGTTGGATGTTCTTCAGTGAGTCAAACACACAATTATTGCCTAATAGTTGAATACCTGTTCTAAACGCCAATTGCATTACAGCCACCACTTATTGGATGTTATTCGCACTCTTCGGTGCTCTCATATCGTTTCCGTCCGAAAGAGAAGTCATAAACAAAGAGCGCTCGTCCGGTGCCTATCGGTTGTCGTCGTACTATTTGGCCAAAATGATAGGCGAACTGCCGCTCACTATAACCCTTCCCTCCGTCTTCTTCATCATATCGTACCCAATGCTGGGCTCTTCTAACACATCGACATTCCTTTCTTTGTGGGCTTTCCTCGTATTGTCAACAGTTTGTGCTCAAAGTGTCGGTCTATTCATAGGCGCCTCGTGTACTGACTTAGAAGTGTCGGTCACTCTGTCGGCGCTGTACTCCCTGTCAACCATGTTGTTCGCCGGTTACTACTCGGCAACAATGCCTGTGTGGCTCTCGTGGTTGCGCTACTGTTCAATGGTTTACTACGCCTTTTTGAATATGCAAAGCGTCGAGTTCTTCAACGGACCACCAATAGAGTCAGTACTCACTCATCCAATCAAATACAGTAATTGAGTTCTAAATAATTAATTTGTTTCTATCCATTCATATCAGGTGTTCATCAAAGATCTCGCGATTCTCTTCGTGTAAACTACTAAATGACACCAATCTATCGACAAATACTTCCAAAACTATTCCTCATTCGGAACTATCCCTCCATTTGGATACCATGAATGAAGGCGTAGAGCCATTTCCCATTTGGTTCAATACAATGATATTAATTTTATTTTTGATAACATTTCGTTTAATGGGATATCTAGTGCTCAGATATTTTCGAAAACCCAAATAAAAAGCAAATTAATTAATATTTTTAAAAAAACCATTTCTTAATCAAACATTTATACCACTCATAGCCAACAATTAATATTTGTGCCAAACAATCATTTATACAAAAGTTGGCCATAACTTATTCTAATAGAAAGAGTTACTCAAAAAACATTTTACATTTTGGGTGAATTAATACCCGGTGTTTAATATACGACTGCCTTATTATGAGTAATATTTTCTGGAATTTCATATTATATTATATAAAAATGCATTCATTTTTGTAAAATTTTTCATTAAATGATTTTATAAAACATTTTAATTAAACTAAACTATGTTTACTCCAAACTAAATGAGTTTTATTAATCTTTTTTTACTGAATTTTGATTAAATTCAAAGAATTTAATAAACAATTGTTTTAAATATGTTGTCAATTCATTTCATTTTTACCTCAATAACAGCTAATGAGATATTAGGGAATCGAGAGAGTATTTAAGTATTGACGCAATGCACTGCACTGCACATGCGAGTACTTTGTGTTTGACGTATTGTAACAATTTTACTTTAAATAAACTCTAGTCATGTCACAGTCAAATCATTGGAAAAATGAATAAGCGTTGCATTAAAGAAACATAGTTTAACATAACGTTACTTTAATGAGAAAGGGTTTGTGGAATTACCCGAAATTCCTCTAGATTGGGTGAAAAATATCTTGCAAAATCTAAAAATTAATAATTTTGGAGTTATTCACCATGTAAATTATTTTGATTTTTAAACCTGTATAATGAAGATAAATTATTTTTGATCGAATAACTTGATAACTATCCATTTAATTTTAAAATACTTTTTATATTTGTTTTTATTTTTTTATTCTCTGTCAAATCAATTTTTGTACTTTTGTTGGGCACTGTATGTACTATCTTGGAATTATAAAGTGATACCAGTGTTGTAAAATGTATATTTTATTTCAAACATTTAATCTATATGTAATTATCCAAGTGAATATTTTTAAACATATA
>JAQFXN010002261.1:0-13092 GCA_034693365.1 Liacarus xylariae
TTGAAATTATTATTTCTCTCTCTCTCTCTCTCTCTCTCTCTCTCTCTCTCTCTCTCTCTCTCTCTCTCTTTAAGATAATGAAAGTCTAGAAAAAATAATATATTATTTTTGATTGCTATAAACCATTAATTATTATTTAGAGAATTACTTTCGTATATGAATTATATAAGGAATAGAGATATCGATAAATCAATTTCTTTGACTACCCTTTGCTTTCTTTCTCAGTTTTTTCTTCTTTCTAAAACTCAATTATAATGAGCGCACGAATTGTTTAAATTTTTCATAATTACCAGTAGATGTGCAAAGACTGGAAAGAAAATTTTCATCACTGCAAAATGAACTGGGAGGATTTACCCAATCTGAATGTTGAAAGATTATTTTTAAAAATAAGAATGTAGCATTAGATAGGCTAATTTGTCTATTCCCTTATCCATCCCTTACGCACATTACTAATTTAGGAATAAGAATCAACACATTATTGATTTTAACAAAATATATTTATTTTTAAAATTCGAGCTCTCATTCATTGAACGTTAAATGAAATTAAACATATTTTTAAAGCAAATATATAGTATAATAATCCTTAAACTTTCCTGCGATTTGGGAGTATTCTTTTGAACTTAAGTTAAAGAATACAGGGGTAGATTATTTCGCAACAATGTTAGAAATGTTTTACACAAATGATGCAATCAGGGCGTTCACAAGAGCTTATATGAAAAATTGAACTTCTAAATAATTTTCTATAAAAACAGAATTTAGGAATAACTTGCATGTTGAATCTTCTCCCTTGATTACAGACCAATCTAATTGATTGCCCACATGCGAAACTAGAATAAATTACTATGCTTATTGCTAATCAATAACCCCCTGCGCATTACTGTTTTTAAGAAGTTTTAGGATTTCTATTTTCTAAAAATAGTTTTTTATTTTAAAATAAAGAAAAAAACTTATTCAAGTTTTGAATGATCTCTGTTGGGATCGATTGAGTGAACGTAATTCTCTGGTATCGGATCGATCATTACGTATATAAATAATCTTTAAATGTTAAAAAAGGAAACTTTTCCACTGAAAGTCCATTAAAAGTATTGAATTCTTATCAGTCATTAAGTAAATAATCTTTTCAAACTCAGAGACAATCAACAGAATTAGAAACCTTTCAACGATTAATAAAATAAAATGCTTTTTACAGTTAATATTAATTGAAAACTGTTTACTAAAAAAAAGGAGAGAAAAGTAAAAAAGTTTAAAAATTTAATAAACTATTGACTGATTATCGGTAATGTATACAGAGTTATGCATTCAACTTCAAACCTCTATATAGACTACAAGAGATTATCTTTTAATCCTTTAGTACTATCAAAGGCAAAGAAAGATAAAATATAAATAGTTATATTAAATGAAACGACAAATATATAAATAGCCACTAATACATACATATAATATATACATCTATTGTCTTTTCATTCTTCTCCTAATAAATCAATTCCTGTGTGCCTAATGTCTAGACTTGACCAGTGGTTAGATTTGTTTCTTTGGAATTGAATAAGATATTGCTACTAATCTTGTATACGAATTGCTATTATAGGAATAATTACTCTTTTCATCATGCTTCTTTTATTCTTTATCGCCTCGGACTTGATATAATATCATATAGCCTTGTTCCAAAATTAGAAACCAAGAACAATTGAGTTGATTATATTAATGCAAACATTCACACAAAAAAGATAACTACAATTGACGTAATTTGTATCTCAAGAATTCAGCCTTTTATATATGAATTAGTCATTCGGAGATACGATAAGCGCTCGGGTTATCATAACACAAACCTTGGATACTCGAACCCACGTCATAGATTGTCGGTTTATATGAAAAACAATATCGCCTGGCCTTGTATTGATATATCATGCACAATTAATTCATTATTATATTATCTTATTTTAGTCTAATGTAAATATTAATTGGATTCTGAAATTCAAATTAAAAGCTTATTTTTAGGTTCTTTAGCAACGATTCTATAAGAATATGAGACTATATATGTTTAAGAATATGAAAATAGTTCTATAATTAATCCGAGACTTTTAGTTGAATAATAAGATAGATCTAACAAGTTATATAATATATTTTCTTATCGTGCAAATAAAGAAGAAATTGCAACATGTCGAGCTATTTGCCAACAACAAACCAAAACCACCTGTGCTTCTCACAAATCACCTTTGCTTAAACAGAAATAGCAAACAGAAAAAGAATCAAATAAAGTTAATAAATAAAAAGATTACTTTTATTTTTATAATTCCAAAAGAGTTGTTAAAGATTTTTAGGTCATCTAAATATAAATTAGATACTTATATAAATACATTAGAAAAAAAGACCCGGCCTTTCAATTTATATTCAAAAGCATAACAATGTGTGACTACTGTTGGGATAGCTTTTTATGATGAATATTATGGATAATTTAGAGACTATTAACTCATTAGAGAGCTATTTATGAGCTTTTAATTGTTATACAACTCAATGCTATAAAACGAGGAAAACTGTCGGAAACACAGAAACAAAAAGTGTTCAATATTTTCAGCGAATCTCTGCTATAAAACAATTAATTTGTAAAAGAAAGACACGAAACAAAAATATTTATAAATAGTAAAACCATAAAAACTCGACAATAATTAGCACTAAAATCGACTAAATTTATAAAAAATATATATAAATATTATATAATAAAAATCATAAATTTATTGATTGCAGAGTACGGGTAGAGACGATTATATAAGACTTCCTGTTTATAATCAATTTAAGTATTATTTTTATTAATAAAAATAATTTTTTGGGTCAAATATATATTTATTTATTTATCAATACTTAAATAGAATATTAGAAAGATTCTGAGGGAAAGAGAGGAAAAAACGGAATCCAAAACAAATATATATTAAATCTATTGATATTTTCTAATCATAAAAATTATCAATTGATATGTTCTCTGCATTTATTATATTGACTTATATTTATTGCTCACACAAGCAGTCAATAAAAACGGGATCCGAGTATTCGAGTGCACAACTAATATGGTGTACAGAATACAGAATAGGAGTAGGATTTATAGATATAAAGTGAGAGAACATTTATATATATATAATACCAAGAAATCAAAGAATCAGAAGAATAAAAGCGTTAGGGAAGAGAGGGAGAGAAGGGGAGAGAGAGAAAGAGATGAGAGATAGAGAATATTCTGTAGTATAATCTGTAATATTGTGAGCGCATTGAGAATCCTAGGCATAGATATTTGAGTTAACCTACATTTTGCGCTCCTCTGGCAAAAGCAACAGCATATAAGGTCTGTCTATTCTCCAAACACGCCTACTATACCGATAACACACACATCGAACTCCACTTTTCTCTCAATCCAATGTATTCTCTGTGTTAGGATTTTTAATATCAACCAGTTTTCCAGTTGTGTTACTAAAAATAGAATTCACTCCACTCTCCATTCCTCACTGTCTCTCTCCCTCTCCTTAATGCCACTTAAAGCCGTTTTCCTCTCAATACACAGCGGCCATACATCTCTCCTCTCCTAATATTTATAATAAATAATATTTTTATTTTACATCTCATTATTATACAGAATAAACAGTCAATGAATTGGAGGCCTCTTTATCACAACATATCCACTGCTTCTTTTGCACATATTATTATTTTTTCTATCACTTATCCCTATTTTTTATTTGTTCACTTCAACTATACTATAAATATTAAGTTATATATAAATTACCTTTGCACAGAACCACTGCATATACTGTACAGTCTATAAAAGTAAACCGTTCTTGAACATTACTATAAAGATTTTGCTAGTCTGTTTATCAATTCTTAAAATGTTTATCAATTTTTGAATCCATTAATCAATTTTACATTTTATAACTAAGTTTGAACTTATTTAAATTCAAAACAAACAAAATGAATATTCTTTATAAAAATATAATTGATTTTGAAATGCTATTTTATCATATTTTAATTGTTTAATTGCAAACCAATTGATATAATATAATCAATTTTGAATATATTAATTAGATTACTATATTATATCAATTGGTTTGCAATTAAGCAATTAAAATAAGATAAAATAACAATTCAAAATCAATTATATTTTTGTAAAATATATTCATTTTGTTTGTTTTGAATTTAAATAAGTTTAAACTTAGTTATAAAATGTAAAAGTTTTTATCAATTATCAACAAATTAATTGATTCAAAAATTGATAAACGTTTTAAGAATTAATAAACAGATTAGCAAAATCTTTGTAGTAATGTTCAAGAACGATTTACTTTTATAGACTGTACAATACATATAAATATTAGGAATTGAATTCTGTGTGCAATTCTCTGAGTTATTCTATGAAACATTAAATATATTTCTAGTTCTTCGCAATTGTTTTAAGAGTTATATAAGTGAAAAAATATTGGTATTGTTTCGAAATCTTGAGTAGACTTCAGAATCTTTAGTACGAATTTTTAGAAATAGTTGTTTAAAACTTATATTTTATGTTTAAGATTTGTGTTATTGAATGTTATAAATAAGACATTACTTAACTCTAAATATACTGTAGTTTATATAATACCTAAAAGTTTATAATATGTATTAATATTTAATATTTTGTTTACTTTTGTACTGAAAAGTGGAATTATTTTTTTCCCCTTTCGACGAATACTTTTCCAAAAAATATTTATATAAACATAAGATTCTATCGATATATTCAGTGCAAAAATCTGGCAATTGAGTCAACAATTGCATAGTTAGGGTATATATAGAGATCGAGATGTGTTTTGCATAACCAAAATGTTATTGCAATTCATTTACAAATTGCTAACATTTTTTTCTTTATTTATAATACAAATATATTATATATAATATATATTCAATGATCAGTCGACAGGCATATAGAATGTGATGCTATTATTATTATTCTACAAAAGTGTTTAGAATAAATTGTTAAACACGGGGTATACAGTACTGTATAACTTACATGTGATTGTATAGAATCTGCAAATGTTTTGATTGCAAGCAAAGGCAGATTTTTAAAAACATTTATAAAAATATATTTTTGTATACATGAGTAGCAACAACAGGGGGTATTTATTTTAACAAAGGTCACATGGTTGCATGTGACAAACAATTTATAAGAATAGCTACAGTGTATATTTATCCGAACACATCCTTGTGGAATAGAATATTCTGTTACAGCTATGATATTTAATAGAATGCTAATTAAATTTAGCAAATGATATATTTTTAAATAATCTATCAATTGATTAATTTTTAAAATTCCAATTATTATGAGAATGACTGTATGTCTATCACACAGAGTATCTCATTTTTTCCCATCCTTTCGCGCATCAAAGACTACTGAATAGGTTTTGATTATATGTTAAGGATTTTAAAAACATTTCAATATATATCTTAACTTATTCTACACTCTATTGTATAAAAATTTATAGATCGTTAAAATTAATTGTGGCGTAAATTTTATTGCGCTCTGAATTACAGCACTAATAGGGTGTATAAACATTTATAAACAACAAGAAGAAAAATTCTAATTCTATTTATTTATTTAATTTCTCTATTTTTTCTCCACTTCTCTCCACTTGTATTACAGAAGACAACAAAACAATTACTTGACTTTTCAAAGGGCCTATAATAGCCATAAGAATCGTAAAACTGTTTGTCCAGAATATTATCGAACACTTGAATCCGTTGGTGAATAAACAGTAGAGAAAGTGTGGCTAAAAGAGAGTTAGAAAATTGGGACATAAAAGACAACTTAATTGTGATTTTCGTTTTACTTAATAAGAATAAGTGAAAAGAGGAGCGAAAAGAAGAAGAATAGAGAGAAAAGAAAAGTATTGATCACAAGAATATTCTGTAAGGGAAAAGAGAAATAACGACAGAATAAAAATCGGATCCAAAAACAAGAGAAATATAGATAAGAATAAAAGTAAGTGAATAAAGAATTAGAGAATCGAAAGCAATAGAAAAAAGGAGAGTAAAAGAGAAATAATAAGAGAAATCAATTCAAACAGAAGTTAAAGAATAGTAGAATAAGAATAAAAAGAGATTAACAATAGTAGAGTCGGAGAAGAATAATAAAGATATAATGAGTGCCACGAATAACAAAGAGGACATAAAACAATCAATTAGTAGTCAATCGAATGATATAATTAGCACAAGTAGTACAACAGCATCAGTAACACCAATAGTAACAACACAAGTGTCTATAACTGCGCCATCGAATCAAATACAAAGCACTAATACAATGAGTGAACTACTATCACAGCCACAGCTGCCGCCGACTAATCCGTTTGCGCCCAGGAATGGGTCCAACACTAGCACTAGCCGTCGGGGTTTAGTACATTCGGTCAGTATTATCGTTGAGCCGGCAATCGCTGATAACGATGGAGAGGACGCTTTCGCCGACCAATTGCCCACTCCCTCGGTCTCCACTGAGAGACGTAACACTATTGCCGGTCCTATTGTTTTGCTCGAAGACTTCGGGTTCGGTAAGTTTGGACAGAAAATAATTGTTTGATTTATAAATTACAACACATTTAACAAAATAAAATTTATTAAACTCTATTCGTATGCATAACCCATATCTGTGCCCCAAATTAGAACATATCTTCTCGATTTGAAAAATAACAATATATTAGGACTAAGAATAAAATTAAACAGCTTTATCCTGTGATTAAATTTCACTGCACTGCCTATATTTGATACAGTTTTTTTTATTTTTATATAAAAGTTTAAGCATTAATAAAATGTTTATCAAATGATGTTATTAATATTTTTTCAGTTTTGCTTGATCAGAAAAATTTAAAAAACTTTTATTCAATTCATTTCTAATGTTCAAAAAAAACATAAAAGAGTAAGCTATTATTTGTTGAACGTTAGTAAAAATATTTTTCTAATTATATCGTTTCAAGTTTATATCATTTATCAATCATTTGAATATAAAATTTTAATTTCTAAATAAAACATGAAAATAAAATTATTAAATGTCAGAATTCTCTAATAATAAATCTTTCTAATATTCAGTACAGTTAAACAGCTTCGCAATTGTATATTGACGTGAAGTTTCAATTACAGGATAAAGCTGTTTTTTGAAATCTTAATTATAACGTTTAGTAATTTTCATTTTATTGTAAAAAAATTATCCCTTAATTTTTCATATGCTTATAAAATATTCTGATTTAGTTTGTGTTTATTTTAGGCTTTAGGCTGTTGTCTTCTGATGTACTGCAGCTAACTATAAATATTAACATAATTTAAAACTCCTCAATTAAGCCTACAATAACCGACTTTTTAGTGATTGGCCCAATTTTGTATATAATTTGTTATGTAATTATAGACAGTGTTGAGCAGTAAATTAAATAAAACTACAATATGTTTTTATATTATTGTAGTGCTATTTTCAAATGAAGGCACCTTATAGTTTCGAAACATACATAATATGTAATTTATATGCATTTGCGTTCATATTCTTCTGGATATATAACCACTAAGAATATTCAATCCATTGTTAATATTGTTAATGTAAAATACAAGTATAGCGAAAATAATGGATACATTTGGCTAACAGTTGGGCACTTTTACATATATTTGCAATCTAGTAAATGCTTATTTCCCTTTGTTTAAGCCTATCTTTCTCAGTCATCAATACAGTATATCAAATTTTATAGATACTACTAACTAGGAGTATTTTCAAGGTGTATTATCATTTGTTTTGTGCATTACTTTAGTTCTAAACTTATTGAATTGAATTTATTGATGATTAGAAAGATATCTATTTCTAGTAAAACCAAATAATGAAAATTAATTTTTGATTGGAATCCTCATAAACATCAATACTCTATCCCTGACTTATTCATTATAGTTATATTCAGAGTCTAGAAAATTTCGTAAATACGACTTTTTCCTGGAGCTCAGACCTGTCGTAATTACGGAAATCTTCACCGATCAGGAGATAAGGATTAAAATAAGACCACATTTATGTTCCGAAATTTACAAAATTTTGATAATATTCCTATTTTCCGATAATTAAGAAATAATTCCGAAAAACATGATTCCATAAAGAATTTTATGGTAAAAATGAATAAAAATCCTCGTCTCCAATAAAACAATTTTAAAAAATTAAAAATTGTATAATATCTGACAAACATTTATCGAATTAACCGAGTAAAAAACTTATTTTTCTATGATTTTTCAGAAAATTTGATTTTTTCAACGGTGAAAGAAAAGTTTAGAATTTTTACAAAATTTCATTTAATTTTTTTCTTTTATTTGTATTTAGAAAAAATGTCCATGATATTCGATGAGTTTTTTGAGGTGCCACATAAAAAATTGACAAAATCTATCAAATTTGTCATTTAAAAATGCTAACTTTAACCTCCATCTCCTTTAAAATAATAAAAATATTTATTATTAATTCCGAAATTTCAGTGTTTTTCTTCCGAATTTACGAACGAAATTTATCACTTTTTATTCCGAAATTGTCAAGACTCTGGTTATATTATATAACTATTGTATATATAACTAATATAGTTGATCACTATTGTCATCATTTATAGAATATTTATGTGTTTCAGAATATTCGTTAACATTTATATTAATATAAAAAAATATAATTTAATCAAAAGAGAAACAATAATAAGATTAAAGATATTTTTTTGAGTTCAAACCTAATGCCAACAGAAAAAATATGGTATGTTTTATGTCATCATATGTTTCAGCAGTAAATTATATAATAAAATGTATAAATAAAATATTAACAAAATTTAGTAAAGAATCTCAAAATTGAATTATACGCTCTTTTTTACATTAAAATATAAGACATTTAGTATACTATAGAGTTACATAATGATGGAGGGGTTCAGGGGTTCACTGATATACTCCCTTTCATTGACTACAAAATTACTATTATTTAAAATAACATGATTGAGTTTTATGTAATTGCACCATGACATTATAAATAATGAAACTGTAAGAAACATTTTTCTTACTTATGCACAATTCTGAAATCACTTTAATTCTGGTGATATTACAGATATTAATGAGTTGACGGTTTCATAACTCTTCAGTTTGGATAAAGGTAACAAGAAAATAGTTACCCAAACCCTCAGCTCATTAATAATATCACCAGAATTAAGGTGATTTCGGAATTGTGCACAAGTAATAAAAGATTTCTTATTGTTTCATTATTTATTTAAAATAATTTATTTTAGTTCTGTACAGTTATTGAATATATACCCTATCCCACCCCAACAAATTAAACGCCATTCTTCTATCATAATTAGAATATTCTGTTGGCTTATATATTATTTTCTAAATTCTGTTTGAATTCTATACAAAATTCTTCTAAAATTATATGATATTCTCTAAATAACCGCTTTTTCCAGTGCCTCCTGTGTATCCCCATTTAAGAATTCCTGGCCAACCACCCCCCTGTGAATTTGACCTTTTGTATCCCAGCTGTATATCCCATTTACAGAGCTATATATTTATGTTGGAGTGAAGTATGATTTCTCCATTCAATGTTTTATATTTATAGTTAGAAAAATTAGTTCAATTAACTCGACATTTATTTTTGTTAGTATTTTCCTATTTTTTCTTTTTCTTTGTTCAGATATAAGTCTAATGAAAGCCCACATACAAATCGATTTCTTTGCCTATTTATCTGCCTTTTCAGACGACATAGATATTACCCGGTCTTCAGTCTCGTCTCTTTTGCTCTAATATTAGTGAAAATCTCTTATATATATCGATATATATATTATTCTTATTCATAAATTATTACTATTATTCTATTCGAAGAATATTCTTTAGTAGGACTAAAGTAGAATATAATGTTTTATTCAATAAATCAGTTATACTTAGGGAAAGGCAAAGGCCGGAACAGTGCTGTGCTGTGACTACAATTCCCTATTATAATAATCCATTTTATACACTTGCACTCTTAGACTACACCACTTTCCCCCTAAAGTAGATTATTATTTGAAAATTATTTTGATTTAATTTCACTGGAATCAAACAGGTTCTAGCAGATTCCTACTATGAATTGCTAGAATCTTCTAAAATTCTACTATGAAGATTTATTAAGTTCCTTTTAATATAGATTGAAATTATAATTAATTGTGGATCAAAATATTCTGTTAAATTCTGATTTCTCCATTTTCCGAATTCCAATTTAGTTTCAGACCCTGGATATGCCGGTAATAAATCAGTTTAAAACATAGCTTATATATAATTATATATTTTAATTTAGATTTAATAGAAACCCCTATTCTATCCATAAAATAAATATTATTTCTCTAAAGAATATAATAAAATATTCAATAGAGTTGTGCTTAATTTTAATCTTTTAAAAATATTTTAATTGAAAAATAAACTAATTATGAAATTAATTGTTACTATAAATAAAGTAGAAAATTACTAATTAATAAATGGAAAAATATTAATTTTGAATTGTTTTCGTATTACAAGTTAGATTTTTAAAATATTAATAATTCTCAGAAAGCAATAGCAAATAGAAAATTAGGAACAATTTAATAGACTTCTAGACTTCTTTCCCATTGAGAGAAATAAAAATAAGAGAATAATAATTGACATAAAAGGAAAGAAAATGCTTTTTTGATTTATACTAACAAATCATTTTTTGCAGAAATTTTATACTAAAAATGAAATTTAAGAAGATATGAGAAAAAATTGGAGAAAATAAATATAATTCCCTCTCCAATAGAGTAGTAGTATATTATGTTTTAAAGGAGAGATTGCGCTTAGAATTCTAGTGAATGGGATCTCAATTCTACGCTCGAGAATAATCTCTCTCTCTCTCTCTCTCTCTCCTCTCTCTCTCTCCCCTCTCTCCCTCCCTTCCCTCTCCTTTCATCTCTGTTTCTCACTCACTCACTCACTCTGACTCTTTCTATTGCACATCACTCCCTCGTCCATCTCTATCCCTCTCCTCCCACTCTTCTCTCTGGAGATTAGATTGAGATCTCTCGCATGGCTTAATTCAAGATATTTTAAAATCAAAAAATTTTTTTACTTGAAGATTAAAGATTTTGATATTTGATGAAAAGCACATTTTCAGATACAAAATCAGGGGAACATGTTTTATTCGATTTGTTATTTAATCAACTCTTGAAACTGTAAAATAAGCATTTTTTAAAAGTTTAATACAGCAAAAAGAAAACTTAAATTTCAATTCAATTTTGTTCGTGAGTTTCAAAGTTTTTTAATTTTAAGCATTATATTCATAACACGATTCCCGAAAGACTTGACACCTAATAGACTATTATAGATAGGAATAGGAATTGTGTTTCTCTGTGCTCAACAGAGAGAACTCGAACTTATATAATAGGAGTGAGTATTAGGCGAATCACTAATTCTATATATGAAAGCACAACCAAAAGAATAATCGATTAAATTGTAGAGAAAAGAATCTCAAATGTGATGAGAATTTTCTCCTTTACTATCAATTGGTTTATATCAGAGCAGAGAAAAAGAGGAATAAAGAAAAAAAATTGATTTAACACTCAATGTCTTAGATTTAGGGTCTTATCTATAGATTCCTATGCAATATATATAACAATAGAAGAATGTGTTCTTTCGGTTACATTAATGGCATTGAATACATGGAGAAAAAAATTCTGTACTCTTATTGAAAAAAACTACAGTTCATTTAGGGTTAGAGAGGAAACACATCGATAATTATTGACAAACCGTTTCCAGAATTAACTAAATTATTTCTATTTCAATCAAATTCATTGAGTTTTAGATTTATTATCTGTTTTTGTTGCCAAACATGTCTAACATTTCTGTTATTTTTCACTAAAAAATATACTATTTTACTTCATTATAAAAGCTCTTAAATTACAGTAACGTATGTTAATTATACGAGTGGGTTCACTATATCCGGTATAGAATGTGATTATCTTATCTTGTTTTTTAGTAAAAAATAAAAAAAAGACTGAAAAACACTAAAAATATAGTAAATATTTTTTAGATTTAAAGTCAACTAATGATTAGAGAAAGAGATTATTTTCGAGTTATTTTATAGCTATTTATTTTAAAAGGATTGGACGCTTAAAGATTTGAGCTTTCCGTATATCTCATCCCCTCTATTAGTCTTTTTAAAAAAATAAGTTTACTATAAGAAGACTTTAATAGTAGTTAAAAGGAAGTCATTTTCTGCAGCGAAAGGGAAAATGTATATAATGTTAAAGCTATGGACATTTATTTAAGCACAAAAAATTATTTATAGAGGGATATCCATAAAAATTTCTTTTACCTGGATATATTTTGCTTAATAAATAAGTAAAATAGTCTAGCTCTAGAGGATAAAACAAGGTTATCTTGCTTTAAAATATGAATATATTTTCACTGCATTTTACAGAATATTCTATTTTTAAAGAATATTTTACTTGTTGTCATTTTCTTAGTAACTATCTAAACAGAATTATTAAATAGAAATATTAATTTGTTCAGTGTGAAATTAGGGCGTTTTATTTTAGTAGAGATGACATGGGGTATTGTATTCAAAGGCATATGCAATTACTCTTTTCTCGTTTGTTGAAAGTCTTTTATTATCACAATTACTTGTATAATAATATTGGTAGGATTTATGTTTATTATACTAGCTTATTTAAATGCATGCATTTATATAACTTGTTGTTAAATCAGATTTATTGTAGACTTTTCTCTAATTATTTTTCTACAAATAAAAAACATTTCTTCTAAAGGCATATAAAATATATTGAAATACTGTATAATTCTTTTAATGTTTGTCTATTCATTCAATGGCTGCGACAGCAGTACATACCATATTATAAAAGGCATATATACTCTATGTATAATCTTTTCAATATATTTTATGTCTATTTTTAGACCAAAAAATTCTTTACATTGAATAGAGAACTGATAGCGAGTGAACCGTTGAATTCAAATCAATTTTTCTAGAGTTTTGTGTAAATTTACACAATCTTTTGAATTTTGAAACTACACTATACTGTAGTTTGTTATACAATGTATGTGTAAGTGCATATGTAGGGG
>JAQFXN010002262.1:0-13085 GCA_034693365.1 Liacarus xylariae
GGATTAGGGGGGGGGGTATAGTTTTTTTAATCACATTACGTCTATGGACAGATACCCTTAAACTTGACAAACCATCCACCTGGTTTTCTTATTTTTGTCCATTCATGCATAATATAAAAAATTCATAGAAGTAGTATGGTAAAAAATTTTAAAAATTGACATCTGAAAAAGTCACAGGAGTATTTTGCAAATTTTTCGAGATATCTGCTATTTTGGCTATACCCCTTGGTAGCTCCTGAATACTTTATTTTGATATTATATTTCTTTGACCATTCTTGGTATTTCCTTCGCGTCTTTGTTCAGTTAGGCATTAGTTAGACTATTTGATTCTTAGCTTCTTATTTACATTTTTTGCTAAAAATAATTTAATAATAAATTTGATATCAATTTCAAATCAACTCTTTCAGTCATTAAATCAGATAAAGAAAAACAATTATACAAATTATACAGGTAGTAAATTTATTCTTATAAATCTTAATCTCACAAAAAAATTTAATTTCATTTCATTAATTTAAATGTAAATCTATAAACCGGTATGATGTATGAAAAATTAATTAATTTGTCGAATTTATAATACACTTAACCAATAATAAGATTATATTATTGTCGAACACATTGTAATAGTCACGCAATAAGTAAATAATTTTTTTTAAGTATAAGACATTGTAAAATTGAATTCAAATTTGAATCAGAATTCACAGTATATAATTCAAGTTCACACACTTTCTCCCAGTACAAATATTATTGAGAATTGAAACCAGGATTTCGATAATTTAAAAGAGATTTAAAGTAATTAAGAAGAAAATAAGTTATAACAAAAAAAAATTAGTTTCGGGCCATAAAACTAACCAATAATTTGTTTCAATTATAAAATAAAATTTTCACACTTTTCTCCTTTTTTAACTTTAAATTCGATAAAATGTTATGAATCGTGAAAATCAGAATTTTACTTTAAAACACTTAATTATATGCATTAGTGTCTCATGAATTTTTAAAATATTTCCAGATAATCAATAAATAATATCAATATCGTATATATTTTCATCAGTTTCTTATAACATATTATGTAAGCATATTAATTATTTCACCAAGAGCTATTTATTTAATATTATTTTACAAAAACATCGACGAAAAAAGAAAACAATTTATTAATTAAATGAATTAAATTTTAAAGTTTCAAAATGAATAAAAAATATAATCTTACACAATTTTTGTTTTTGAAATTTAATTGAACGGTAGTTCAAAAATTTCAAACCATTCCTAATCTTTAAATTAAAGTTTTATTTTATTCTAATTACCGAATATCAGACACAAAACTGTTGATAATCACTATTATTTAACACTTATTATAATTATTAATAGAAGTAATTCTTAACTTCTCTTAATTATAAACTAACCCGAGATATAGAAAGAAAATTCTATTTTCGAGATCTAATCGGAATTTATTATCAAAACGAATGGCCCTTAATATGAGTTCACATTAGAATATATGCAAATTCTGTATATTTTAGATTTGATTTTCTTTAAATTATAAAATGCGGTCATTTAATCCATTTGAAGAATCAATTATAAATCATTAAAACCTCTCACAACTCGACGATTTAGCTTTAATTAGAGGCGAATCCATCAAAACTACATTTTAATAGATGTGAGACACAGACCGACAGAAATATCCATCACTTGAGATCGATTAGTGATGAATACAAAATTCAAAGAATAAAACTTAAATCACGAAAATTCAACTAAATTTTATCCAATTTAGTTGAGACACAATTTTTATCTTTTAATGTATTCATAAATTGCTATTAAAAAGTTTAGGAATTACATTAATTTTAAAACTTCAATTAATTATTTTGGCAAAAAATCTTTAATAGGATTAGGAAATTATTATTTCATCGTTGAATTTGATTTAGGATTAAAGAAAATGCTAAATATTCTAAAATAAAATAATGAATTTTATATTTTAAAAAAATTGCTCTGAGATTATAAATATTAAATTGGATAAATTGAAATGCATTCTAAATTTTTATTCACGTTTTAAAAAAATTAGCTCAAATTTCTTCTTATTGAAGAAAAAAAAATTGTTTCCGGATTCAAACAATTACTTTTATGTGGAAATTATTTTTTTCATTTATTGAAAAGAAGCTTTAAATGTACAAACAATTTTAAATTTGTTTTTTTACTTGAAGTCTTCATTAAAACATAAAGAGAACTGATATATTTTATTATATAACAATAAAATTTTAAATTGAAAATAACAAAAGTTTCACATAAGAAAAGCATCAGCAAAAGAGGACTATCAAGATTTTCACATTCACTATAGCTCTGGGATATCAATCATTACTATTAACTTTTATTAGACTTAATTCAACAGGATGTTCTAATTCAGAGGACACTCAGGGGTGCATGGATACTTTTTAGTTAAAGTTATTCCCTCGCTATGGGGAGAGTATAGTTAAAATCAGGAGTGGCCAAGGTCGGCCAAATCAAGGGGTATAGAGGAGGTATTTTGAGAAAATGTTCTCAAAATACCAAAGGAGGATATACCAAATCCCAAAATATGAAAAATGCACAGGAGGAGTAAGGTAATAATACAAATTTTTTGTCCTCGCCGCAAAAAAAACAGGTAGGGAAGAGGTATTTTGCAAAATCTAAAACTCAGGGGAGCATTTAGGCTATACCTCTCCCCCCTTGGCGATACCTGGTTAAACTACACCTTCTTGAGTCGAAAATTCTGAAAATATCCCCTGACTTTCTAAGTAAAATAAAATTTTTAATATTTATCTTAATCAACCTTTTTGTTTTTCATGTAATTGTTAAATCAGGCATTTTGAGTAAAGTTGCTCTCAAAATACCTCTATCTTAGGGATGGGCTAAGAGGGGGTATAGCCAAAATACCCTCTGTCTCCGAAAAATGATCAAAATACCCCCGACATTTGCGCCGAAGGAAATAAATTTTTGATTTCATCTTCCTCCCCTCTGTGCATTTTTCATATTTAGAAATTTGGTCTGTACCCCCCTCTGACTTTTCATTATTTGTCCACCCCTAATATTTACCTCTATTGATAGAGGGGTACGCATAGACACACACACACATCTAGAATCTGTGGCACAAATTCCAAAGGAATATGAGTATGATGAATTTTAATTATAGAAACGAGGGCTTATCGTTAGTGCTTCGCTTTATGTCAGTTTATTTTATTAATCAGTGACCCTAAGTTCAAGTTCCATTGAAATATTAAAATTTTTACCCATAATAAAGTAATTCAGTGAATGACTCAGTTTTTATTTAATGTTGATATTAGGCTATCGGTCACACATATGTCAAATGAAATAACACAAAGCGAACGCTAACGGAAAACTCGTTTCTGGGATTAGATTCTTCATAAATATGAGCTAAAAATTGCCAAAAATTAATTATTTCAATAATGTATTTATTTTCAAAAATAAGTTTCAAATATAAAATGAAGTGCTTTTTTAAAACCGAAATATTTTTGATATCAATTATTAATGAATTACAAAATCAACTCTAAATCAACAAAAAAAAAATTTAATCTATGAGTTATTATTAACATATCTGTTGATCTCATAATCAAAGAGTATGAACACAAGTCTGGGAACAGTTTTAACACAAAAAAAAACTATAAAAATACGTATCAAATGATCGGTCGATTATATGATTTGGTGAAAAAAAACTTCACAAAACGTAAAGTTATGGTGAATTTCCTTTTGAAAGAGGAATCAACTGATTATTAATCAAAAAACAATTGAATTAACAGAAAATTAATTCTCGAAAAAAATAGAAAATTTATAAACTTTTATGCGAAACAAATGTTTTAAATCAAAATAAAACAGTGAAAAAAGGTATGGAATAAGTATGTTATTATACACTCGTAATCACTACTGTCCTAAAGACTTCCATTAGTCATGATTTCGTTTTTGATTGCCTTCTTCTTGACTGCGGCCATGTATTTGTCCAAATCCATGTCCAACTCATCCCTATCCACACTCTCTATAATAGTCGAATCGTTATTATTGCTATCATTAGTGGTCTTGTTCTGCATGTAGTCATCGATTTCCATATCGAGCGCCTCTCTGTCCGGTTTGCTCTCTTTGTCCACTGCGGGCAGCCGTTTCCTCCAACCCGGGCCACCAAAACCGCCAAACCTTTCCTTTAGATCAATTACTGTAAACCCGGACTCCTTGTCCTTGTCTTCAGAATTGACTGCATCTGAGATCTCATCGAAACATAATTTCTTTGTTTTGGTCTTCACTTCAGCCATATATAGATCTATTTCAATGTCCAACTCTTGGCGGGTCTTTCGCGGACCCGACCTATACTTTCTGTAGAGTAATGGCAAATACAGTAGTTTTTTGGCCGCTAAGAGTTTGCCGAACTTCTCAGACCAACTCTTAGATGTGCCCAATCGCGAGCGCATGTCTTTCATTGTGGTCTTTCCCGGCATATAAGTCATACCCAACCGGTTCGCAATCGACTTCTTCTTCAGCTTTTTGGCCAAATTTATTAAAAGTTTTCGTTTATTAGATCTGTTCATAGACTTGGATGAACTCAAACCTAATTCTTCATTCAATGTGTCGTCTAATGCAAGGAATAAAACAATAATTAAAACAATTGACAAAAAAACAAATCAATGAACGCCCAAACCATTCACGTCTTCGAACTGTTCGTTGTCTTCATTGTCCTCCTCTTCAGACCAGTCGTCTGTTTCAAACACAACCCCCGCCTCTTGTCTTTGGTTTTGCAATTTGAGGAACCGTTCATTAATCGTCTCTCGGATTGTCTTGAATTCAGACTTAACTATAACTCCATTAAAGTCTTTCACTTCTGGTTTGGGTTTTTTGTCTTTAATCCAAACCCTTTCGACAATCAATTGAATCGCTTTCTCCCGAATCGGTTCCGACTTATGGAACGTCTCTTCGATGAAAATCGCCTCCAAATCCTCGTCGAAGTCATTCATTACTCCACAAAACAATTGGACAAAAGACTAATTAAATATTCAAATATTTATTTAAATAATCGCAAAAAACAATAAAACAAATTAAAGTCAATGAATAAAAGGCGCAAACGATTGACTGATTTGTGTTCACATGTTTAGACTCTTTCATAGAGTTGTTGTGCTTTACTATAAATAATGTCTTATTTTTCGCTCATTTTATGTCTTTTTATTTTGATTTCAATTCAATTATTTTAATGTTTTGTTTAGAGTTTATGTAAGAAATGTTTACTTATTTTAAAATAAACTATTAATACATTGTTTTAAATGTTTTGAATATTTAATAAATGTTTGATTCAATCGGATATTTCGCTTAAATATTTGACCCATTTTTCAATATTACAGACATTTTTATTGAGTATTAGAGGAAAAATAGGTTTAATTTCACTTTTAATACTAAATTAAATCATTGTTTTAAAGCTATAATTGGTATTACATTAAATGAATAAAAGGGACCAAATGTTTGTGGAATTTTATGAATAAAGTTTGAAATTTATTTAAATGACCGCAAATAACATAATTAGTTAATACAATGAGGTTTAGGGAAAGTCAATACAAAATGCGCTGACGTTTAGAGAAATAAATAAAAAGGGGAACAAAATATTAGCATTTAATTACATAGTATTAGTGGAAAGAAGACTAATAACAAACCAAATCTATAAATAAAACCAGAAATTTAGGGAAATATCTAAACATCAAAAAACATCTGTAAATGACATCAAATTTTAGATAAAACTAAATTAATTATATTTTAAATCTAATAAATAAGTCTATAATTACTATAAAAGCCATTAAAATCACTATAAACTCAGTTTTCAATTAATTAATTGAATTTATTTTAAACTTTAATTTTAAAATGACTCAACTTTTTTAGGGATTTTAGATCTAATGGCAAATAGTTTAGTGAAAAAGGAGTGGATTTTTAAATATCATTTCATTTGTCACTCAATTGAGTGATTCATTTGATTGCTTTCACTCTTCAGATGTAAATTAAATTAATTTAATTTTGTTTTTCATTTTTAGTCCAAAACTATAATAATTTTTAATATTCATTATGTATTGAATGAATTGATCGCAAATTATTTTTTGTTTAGTTTTGTTTAAATAATGATTAATAATGAGAAACAATTAGGACATGAAGTGACACAACAGTTGTCTATTAATTGTCAAATGAGTTCACAATCGGTTCCCGTTATTAGACATCAGACAAGACATGAAACAAATGTTATGCAAAACACGTTCAAAGCTATTGCTGTCGAAGGCTATGGAAGTGATGACCAGAAGATCGACCTCTACTACAGATTAGGTATTGAAGCAATTGTTTTGTCAAATACTCGATAATTAACTAAAATTTTATTTTATTTTAAGGTCGACTCATAGGAAGGGGTGCTTTTGGATCTGTATTTATTGGTGTATTGCCTCAACTCAATGACCAAAAGGTTGCGATAAAACAAGTACTTCAGGACAGGAGATATCGGAACCGAGAGCTGCCATTAATGCGTTCATTAAGACATTGCAATGTCGTTACGCTTTTGTATTTCTTTCTACAAGAACTCAATCACACGAATCAGGTATTCATTCATTCATTCATTTGTTTTTATTAATTATTCACAATATATTGGTTTACATTCAGAAACACTCAGATATTGTACTGAATTTAGTGATGGAATACATCCCGGAATCAGTCAGTGCTCTGACCACTAAATCTGACCACCGATTAGGTGTTCCGGTGCTCACTATTAAGCTCTGTATGTATCAGATATTTCGAGCTTTGGCTTACATCCACTCCAAAGGCATTTGTCACAGAGATATCAAACCCAATAACCTGTTGTTTGACTCCAAGACTGGAGTCCTTAAAGTTTGTGATTTCGGAAGGTTTGCACTCATTATTCACTTGTCTTCAAATTATAAGTGTATTAAACATATGTTTTAATTAAACAAATAGTGCCAAACATTTAGTGAACGGCGAGAGAAACGTTTCCTACATCTGTGCGCGTTATTACAGAGCACCTGAGCTATTATTCGGTGCCACAGACTATACATCAATGATAGGTATGAATCGATGAATTATTAGTTATAGGCATTGGATTTCATTTAAACTAATTTTCAATTTATTCCAAACCCAATTAGACATTTGGTCAGTGGGTGTCGTCTTCTCAGAGCTCTTATTAGGCGAACCCCTATTTCACGGCGACTCTGGAATAGATCAGTTGGTTTTGATAATAAGCAAAATGGGAACGCCTTCTAAGGAACAAATCAAAGAACTGAACCAAAACTATGTTAAATTCGATTTCCCACAAATAAAGGCCCGACCCCTACAGTCCTTATTTCCACCAAAAACTCCTTTCGAAGCCATTGATTTGATGTCTAGAATATTCGAGTACAGGCCCTCCACACGCATCGGTGCACTCAATGCTTGCGCTCATTCTTTCTTTGATGAACTCCGAGAGCCCGGGAAGAAGTGGTGTCCCGACCCCTACACCAAACCCCGCGAATTGCCGCCACTTTTTGACTTCACTGAACACGAGCTTAATATAGATCCGTCTCTTAATTCGATTTTAATACCAAATCATTTCCAGAGACTGATTGGCGACGGATCGACCACTGGATCGCAATTACCGGTTATGCAAAACCACATTTAGAGGCAAATTAGGTCTTAAAAAATCCATTTCAAACCCAACTTTTGGATAGAATGAACAAAAATAGATGTAATTTAATGTTTTCAAAGCATAATAACTAATTCTATCCAAAAGTTGTTCTTTGAATAACTATTTCTAAATATTATGAATAACTTATTGAGTTTTAAATATCTATTGTTTTATTTATTGAAGTGTTCACTAATTTATTAACAAAAAAATACAAAATAAAAAAGTGCTCAAAGAAATCATTGTTTTGTAATTTTAAATCTTGTTTTTGTATACAAAGGTATTGTTTAATAATTCCTTAATTCTTTAGAAAAATAAAAAATTTTCTTTAAATTCTAATCTTTTATCTAAACTTTTTTCTCTTCGTTTATTGTGTTTATTAATTACCAATAATTTTAGTCATTAATGGAGTTATAGGTAATAATGGTTGATATCAATTAAAGTAATATCATATAATCATATAATGTAATCAAATTAAATGAAAATTAAATCAATTATTTTTATACAAATCAAATCGAATTAAGTATATATTAATTGCCATAAAACAAGATTTATAATTGAATTATTAGATTAGATTTGACTAAATATTTAATCTGATTAACAAAACTGATCTCATGGCCAATTATACTGATTTATTCCATTTGTAGTGGATATATGATTTTGTGGTACTGTTTGGTCATTTGAATATTTGAGCAAGTACACTTGATGTAATTGAACCTGACATGTCTATTTTTGAAAATATTTTATTTGTAATTTATTAAATGTTTATTTTTCTGTTCTCTTCTGCTAAAGAATACTAAACTAAAGAATTATACTTAAAATATTAAATTCATTATAAAGTGATTCATGTATTTTAAAATCCCATGAAATTACACGACTGTGTAATAAATTCAAGTTTTTATAGGAAAATAATTAGTTTTGAATTATTATTTTTATTTGACAAAAGTCTATTATATTCCAGACTTCATGGGTTTAATAGACTGTAATCTCTTAATGATCTCTATCTGTGTCATCGAATTACAGCACAGAATCAAATTTATTTCAATGCAATACTCTCTTACCTCATTCACAAAGAAGGAAATTAAAAGTTTAAATTAAAAAATCACTCAAAATTCGAGCTCAAATGTAGGATTTTTGCTGAAAACTATCCTCAATAACACTGATACGTTATACCTGTATGAGAACATTGAAATTCCTGTTTTTAATACTGGAACAATTGAAATATCCTCATTACTTAATATGTATTGATAATAGAAGGGGTGATATTTCCAAAGATGAGTAAGGTTAAAAGTGGGCACAACCCCGAATACACCCTCTGTGATTTTGACCGATACCGCTCGCGAATACTCCACACCCCCCTCCCCCCAATAGCAACTTTAAGAAAACGGCACCGAAGGCGCCATTTTTGGAATATTCTATGAAATTCACTATAAAATCTTAGAAAGTAACAGAATTTTGCAAAACTCTTGTTAAATTTAGTCAAATTCTATTAAAATCTTACAGAATTAGTAGAAATTCTATTATATTATGTCATTTTTAATTAAACTCTGTAATGCATTAAAATATTTTGAAGTAATCCATAATTTTGTTCATTTATTAGCAAGCATCTGAAAATGATTCGTTTTAGAACTGATTGTGATTAATCACAAGGACATTTGGTGCTGCAAGGAAATTTTGTTTTTCTGATGAGAATAACAGAAACGTTAAAGATTTTATTACCGGTACCCTTTTTCTATTACATTTCTCACGATAATAAAAATAATGTTTTTCAAAAAATTATCCTCTTTATCAAAAATATTTCCAAATGGATATTTAAAATTTAGAACAGTCATGTGTAGGTAAATTATTCCGATTTAAAATATTATACAGATCGAAGTTTTTGATCGATGCTATTGATAACTGAATCATTAAAAATTAAATATTTCATTTCCTTTTAAATTTACTTTATCTTTGAAAAGTAAAAAAAAGAAAAAAATTTATAAAAATTACTAAAAATATTACTTCCAGAAACTCTTCTTGTACTCTACACTTGATGATATCCGCAGATCATCACTAATTGCATACTTTAATTTAATTGTCCATAATTTAAGCAAAATATACTTGTTTTAAATTAGACAAATATTACCCTGATTCATCTTAACTTTTATTTAATTTTATATATAAACTATTCTAAAGTTTTCGAGATTTAAAAAGAGCCACGTTGTGCTACCTTTATATTAAGTCCATATAATTTTCACAAATATTTATATTTGAAGCAAAATTTTTAATTCGTAGTTAATATCGTGTCAGTCTATTTGACTTACTATTACTTTTATATAACGATTAGGCACCGATAAAACTAATGTCTCAGGTAGTTATTTTATATAAACCAATAAATCCCATTTTCTAAAAAATATCTCATCTTTGTATTTCTTAAAATTGTAATAATAAATTCATATTAATCAAGTTAAATCTTATGCTAATTAATAATTAAATGAATTAATCTTAATTAAATTTTTGAAACTCTAATACAAATATTTGCCTAAAATTCCAAACTTTCATTAGCACTCAATACCAGTTTAATCTTTTACTTATATTCAATGTTAAAAATATTGAACATTACTATAGGAAAATATATGATATTTAGCTTAATTTCACTATTAAATAATTTGAAATAAAAAATTTTTTATAAAGAGTTTATATCAATGACTTAGTTTTCATTTCAAACTAATAAAGGCTGGCTGTCGTTCACAGATTAGTCAAATATAATAACATTAAGCGGAACACTCAAAGGAGGTCTACTAGCAGTTTATATTTCTCCAAAAGTTAATACCCATATCAAATAAAGACATATTCAGAGTGGTATTTAAAACCATATGTTTGTAAAAACTTTGATTCAAATTCTAAACATAAGGTATTGTTAAGGTTTAGATTAAACAAATATTTTTATAACTTAATTATTTAAATATTAGTCAAAAATTAGAGTAAAATGAATTTCAAACTGTTTTCAAGAATTTTATTATTGGTAACACTGTTTGGTGCGATTCAAACCATTTGTTTGCCCGATATCTGTGATTATATTAAATGTGAGCCGACTGTAGACAAAGGCACGTGTGAAGCCTATCCATCGGCCAAGTATGAGTCAAGTGGGGGCTATTGTGGCTGCTGTCCGGCCTGTTATATCATAGATCAATAGCTGCATCTGAAACATAAGACCAACTCTTGGAAGACTAATGATAATTTTTGTCAACTCTAATTATTTTTTTTTATAAAATACAACAATTTAGATCAATAGTGAAATATTCAGGAAACTTTTTATGGTTTGAATTAATTGAATGAAGTCTGATAATCAGTAAGCGTGGTAAGTTATAGGGTGTCAGAATCGAGCTTCCGTAGCTGCAAACTGATTGGACAAAGAGAAGTTATAATCAGATCAGTTTACTGAAATTCAAAATACGGATGCCCGATTGTGACACCCTATAACTTACCACTTTTACTGCTTATAATCTTCAGTTAAAACTATGAAAAACAAATAATAATTTACTAAATTGTTGGCCAATATTCCTATTGTTTCATCTAGATAAACATAAAAAAGGTCCTTTGATATCTTAATATTGTTTTAATGTTGAAGTATTAAAATTTTTGTTCATTATTTTTTAACTTAATAAAAGTTTATTAAAATTTTCATTACTTTACAAAATAAATATCTCGTAAATATTTTAAACTTGAAATTACAGTACAAATAGAAATTGACCTTTCATTAACTGTTTAGTGAAAATCTGTTCAAATAAAATATATTATCTAATTTACTACGCGATTCAATCTAATCCACGGATGGGTAGAGTGTTATAGTCTAACTAAATTAAATAAAATTAGGAAAATTACATAATTATGAATGTACAATTATTTTTACATTTCATTCGTTTTATAAAAATTATTATTAGTAATAATTTATTACTTTATTAATCCTCACAAATAATTATAAAATCAGTAAAAATTTGGATTCAAAATTCAAGTTTGGTATTTTAGGTTAGGCACTTCAGCTAAAGTTGGTTTTCAGTACAGTCTTATCCTGTCCTGTCTTGTTAACAAAATGTAAGGATATTATCCTGTCTTGTCTTGTACAGGAAGAGGACTCATTACCTAAAATACCAAACTTGAATTTTGAATATAAATTTTTACAGATTTTATAATTATTTGTGAGGATTAATAAAGTAATAATAATTTTTAGAAACGAATGAAATGTAAAAAAATTGTAACTGTACTCTAATCCAGTTCCTCCATATAGGTATGCAAAATAAGCCCAGTATAACTTCTATATTTAAGTGATTTGTTACTTTTGTGCAAAGCTTTATATTTAAAAGCAAAGCAACCTGTCCCTTCGAGAATTGGAATCATGGAAGTAGTAAAATATGATAATATTTTATAATGTTATATTTAATAGCGTTCTTGCTTTAGTAAAAATTAAGCATGCTGTATTTTCCGCTATTGTGAAACAAATTATTTAATTGAATTGAGTTACAAATTATATAAAGAAAATTCAAAATACAATAAATACAGATTTAAAGTCTGAAATTATATATAAATACTTTTCAATATTAAATAATTTTTAAACGTTATTAAAATTATTACATATTTAGTGCACTAAATGGCAAAATATTTTATTTTATTTAAATTTATATAAATAGGATAATTATTTTTTCATTTCGAGAACATTAAGAGAGGAAAGTATAATTTTATTATTGAATTACTGTTCCAATAACTAACATTTATCCATAAAAATTGTCCCTAACATAATTTTTAAAATTAAATTTGCTTGTATATAAATAGCTATAAATTTTTTTACAAATTAAATTATTGATTATTACATAATAACAAGCAAAAAAACTAATGAATGAACAATAATATGAGCTCGTATAAGTTAATTTAGTATAGTAATGTGGGAAATTGTTAAAGAAGGTTAAGATTGATCAAATATAAAAACATCATGTTCATGCCTATATAACATTATAGTAAAATACATTTTGAGTTTGGCATTAGTTTTTATAAAAATTTTGAAATATTGAGTAACATTTTCTTAAAAAATCTGATTAAATTCTAATATATTATCAAGATTATACATAAATTATTCAAATTTTGCAAAATGATCAAGCACAGTGATTTATAGAAGCGAATTAGCTTCATTGTTTTAAAGTGTGACATTTAAGATAAGATATTCCAAGTTGTTAAAAAATTATTTAAAAATATTTTATCCAAGACCTACACTGGTATTTCGGATAATTTTAACTAAATCTTTTATCATGATTTTTTCCATGTAAAATACTTGTTTCGGTCAAATATTTATTCGATGAAATACTGATGTTGGTCAAATAAACTCAAGATATTTTTAATTGTACCACAGCTACAAAATGTTTGAATATATCCAAGTATTGTTCATTAATAATGT
>JAQFXN010002263.1:0-13075 GCA_034693365.1 Liacarus xylariae
TCATTTTTATGATAGGCTAAAGTGCTTTTAGTGTATGAAATATTAACGATACCCAAAATTGCTGTCACTCCCTACAAATTATATTATCCTTTAAGTGCTTTTAGTGCTTAAGTGTTTGAGAATTCTAAAAATGCTTTTCATTTTTATGATAGGCTAAAGTGCTTTTAGTGTATGAAATATTAACGATACCCAAAATTGCTGTCACTCCCTACAACTTATATAATCCTTTAAGTGCTTTTAAGTACTTAAGTATTTGATTATGATTCCAAATGCTCTTGTCTTCAAACTTACATTAATAGCCGATTAAAAATAGTTAGCATAAGTAAGGAAATTAATGGATTATTGGGATTAATGTCAAATGCGATGATTGATATCAAATGAAAGGAAGTGTTGCAGTAATTGATGCATATGGATGGCTATACATGGATTGTTATTCGTGTGCATCAGATTTGTATTTGAATCAAAACACGGATAGTTTCATCGAAAAATGTTTGATTCGAACACAAATGGTAATCGATGTAGGTGTAAAACCAGTGTTTGTATTTGATGGACAGCCTTTTCCGGCAAAGCAAACAACTCACAAGAACAGGCAATTATATCGAGATAATATTAAAAGAAAGTTTGAATTATTGTTCAGAGATCGAAATGACAACAAAGCAAAGGATCTAATGCGAAATTGTATTGAAGTAACTCATGGGTTGGAACAGAAATTCATTATTGTATTAAGGGTTAAAAAGAATGTACTATATTGTGGCCCCTTTCAAGCATATGCTAAAATAGCATTCTTAGTCAACAATGGATTTGCGGATCTTTATATAACAGAAGATTCGGATCTAATTGTTTACAAATGTATATTCTGCTTTTTAAAACGGATTCGAGTGGCAATGGCAAACTTTTCGATATTCATCGCATAAATTGTTTTGACAATACATTTGATTCACAAAAGATTAGATACATGTCGATTATATCTGGTAAGATTTAAATTTTGTAATTTAAAATTGTTAATCATCTTTTCAAAATAGTCTGTGATTATTTGCCAAATATATCTGGAATTGGCATTCAAAGAGCAAAAATGTTTATCATTAGTATATGCTATAAAGATGTTATTAAAAATTTGCCAAAAATGCCAGAATTTGTCAAGTTGAATAACATAAATATTACTCAAGAATATGTCGATGGCTTCATTAGAGCTAATAATACGTTCAAATATCAACTGGTGTTTTTGCCCAAAACTAAGAAAAATTATTCCATTCAATCCATATAGAAGTTACACTAAGGCTGAGGATATTACATATGCGGGTACATATTTTAGTGAAATAAAATGACTATGAATATGCAATTGGAAATGTCTATCCAAAAACATTGGAATAAAGGATCACTTTAAAATAGAAGAAAATGATAACAGCATCTGGTTTAATGATTGGCAGTTTCATAAAATGAAATTCACAACAAATAAAATCGGGAAAGAGTATAACTCTCGAAAGCGTATTCAAATAAATTGAGAACAATATTTTTAAATTATTTATTTAATTTACATTATATGTATGAATTATAACAATTTTAATCATTAAACAAATATTATAATTAATCCAATGGCAATAATTGCTATAATGTATTTATTCCATTCTAATGGAAAGAAATAATTTTTATAAATTGTAAAATAAGGAATAGATGAATACTTGTTTCAGAGCAGAAAGTAATTAATTGGTTTGAACAATTGAACCATTCGCTAATATCCTTTATTTGACAAAAATCGTGCCATTCATCTGTACTTATTTTTACTCGACAAAATAATCTTCCAGCGAAAATGAACCAGTAATTTTCATGCCGTTCTAATGTTTGGTGATATTCTCTAATGCTGAAAGCAACAGTGATTGGGGCTCCGTTTAAATCTTTTATCATTTTAAAAATTTCGGTTTAGAATCATTTGAATATGGCGCATATAATCTTATTTGCTTGATTCCATAGTAAATCCTTGTAATTAATAATTCTTTCCCAGACGACGCTACAATCTTTATTATATTTTTAAAAAAATTAATAACATTCGTTATAAATAGGCCATCGAATTACTTCAAAAGCATTTGAAACTATTTCTCGAGGGTATACCAATGTCCAATTCTCATAAACACACCATTCTTTGGTATTCTGGGAGAATAAATTTTAAATTTTAATATAATAAATATATATTATCACATTTGATAGACTGATGTAGTGTATTCCTTTTGAGACAAAATCGTGTGCGACATCAATGGGAGAGCTGAAATGTTTATTCAAATGTTTAACTCTTTTGTGTATTAAAATCGTTTGTTTTCAAAACAAATCAATTTCTGCCAATTGATTAAAATGTTTCCCTACAAACTAACTTATATTTATTCTTCCATTTGTGTTGTGTAATACCGAATCAATTGATAAAATTTTAATCTTATCACAAAGTTTACCCTAAATAAAAATATTAAATAATAATTAAGTAATTTATAATAATCTAAACAGGATATCTCTTACACTTAATTCAAATTAAAAGATTGGGGGTATAACACATAAAACTGATGCATAAGCCAAAATCATTATAATGGCTTGTATTTTTTGTTCAATTTCTACACCAATAAATTTTAAAAACTTTCAAACTAAAAGTTTTATTCAAGTATAAATCATTTCAATTTAAATGAATAAAATGAATACAAAGTAATTTAATTAAAATTTAATTCTAATATATCTTTAAAGTATTGTTTTCTCCATTTATAAATTAGACGTGAAGGAACGTTGAAATAATGCACAGTCTTGCTTACACTAGTATCTTTTTACCATTTTTAAAACAATTGCTTTGAATTCTCTTGAAAATGAACGATATTTACGTCTTGCCTTTTTATCGGCGACAAATCGTTGATTACTTTGAACCAAGCAGTTCAGAGCCACAGACGATAATATCATTTCTTCGCTTGTTACATCTTCCACATCAACAGAGATTTCATAAATTAAGGGGTGCGATGTGCGAGCAAACTCAATCTTTCGCTGATCACCGAATCTGCAATCTTCAGTGTTTCTCCAGAAATGCCCATATAATTTAAAGTTCCTCGTGGGCAATGGTCACACCATTTTTAGTTGGCTTCATTTCATCTTTTTCGCCGACGAAATAAGTCCATATTTTTATCATTTTAGGGTTTTCATCTGTTTCCTGAATTAATTCCAATTTATTTACATATTCAAACTCTTTATAAAATATAAAAGAACATAAGCACTTGACAGACATTTTGAAATTTTATTAGAATATTATAAACACACTGATAATTTAATGACAATTTTCTAAAATTGACTTGAGTTTAAATACTATTTTTCTGCCCATAAACTACGCTTGCAGGCCACTCCCTTGTTTCAGTATGCTTTTAGTAAATTACTCGACATCAGAAAGTTTTATTAATATTTGAAAATTTATTGCGCTTTTAAACTCCTTAGTTAAACATTTTATTCTTTTAGTGTTTTAGATTTATTATCAAATGTTCTTAATATAAACCACTCTGGTAATGAAACATATTTGTATTTAATATTTAAATATTTTATTGAATCTCATTATTATACAAATTCTTTTTAATTAAATTTAAATTCAAATTATTATTATCTGTTTTAGCATTTAGAAATTTAATTGAATTAAAATAACTTATACTATAGAGTAAACTTGGATTTGCATTTGATCGGTCCACCATATGCTTTAGAACAGCTGTGTTAATGAACTCTTCACTAATCCTAATGTATTGAATGGATGGATAATTAGAAAGTATTGATGACTGCAATAATAATCAGGAGTTAACCCCAAAATTTCCATTATGATTATAAATAAAGTTGAAGATGAGATAAATTGTACCTTTATTAAGCACAATTTTAGGTGTTCCAAAATAAACGGAAACCATTGTCATTTTTTTGTTTATATCATTGTAATAGTAAGGAAAAAGAAGATGTAGTTTTAAATTGTCATTGAAATTGTTTTCAATGATCATTCTAAAGTAGTCGTCGAGAACATTAACTCCTGCATACAAGAAATGCGCCCAGTTCCTGTAATAGAAAAATCCTCTAATATATACATTGATATTTGAAGATATCACATTAGAAATTATCATTTCCTTAAAGGCAACGTAATCTGCTGATGCTATTGATAAACGCCTGAGATTCGGACAACATTGTGCGAGATGCTGAATTTCTCCATTGTTCCATAATGGAAAGCATCTAAGCTGTAGCTTCTCTAAATTTTTGAATTCGCTCATAAAGTCAATAAATTTCCGTTTAAACTTATTATAGCCTTGATTTTCATTATGATCAAAAGTAAGATTAAGTTGAGTTGTTTTATGTCCAAACATTTGCCGAAACTTAATATTTTGCGGCTCTCTCCCACAAACTTCCCAAAAGTTTAAGGCACAATCAAATTTGATCCGACGAATATTTGGTAAAAGATTATCCATTACCAAATAAATGGGATATTGGAAAAATCCATGGCCAATAAAAGTCAAGTAAATCACCCTTTTCATACCATTGATGAGATATTTTCTTGTTTCTAGGGTCCAATTGAGCGTAATATTGAGTGAATTTACAGACCTGGAGTTTTCTGTGAATCTCGGTATTGGTTCTGTTGATGGAAGATAGTAGAATCGGCCTAAATTCCATGGAATGGTTAGCCGTTCAACACGAGTCGACATGACATTATTCCATTGGTTGGACACGGTGCGTAGTTTGTGTTGAGTTGTGATATCAAATTGTTTGAGGATCTCGGCGCACAAGTCATCGCCAAAGCGGTCGAAAGTGTCCTTTGGATACTTTTTCAGAGTTGACTTTTGCGATTTATTTTGAATATTATACATTTTATAAAAAAGAACACTGATTATTAGAAATAACTTTTTTTGTCAATTTTTCAGACACTCTCAATTGAATGACATATTTCCGGACATGACATGGTCTTAAATACTTTGCTAGCTAATACTACGCATGCATTTCCCCATTTTTATTATCCTTTTAAAGTCAAAATGTTATATTGTGCGGTTAAATTTAAAAAGTTTTATAATGCTTTTAAACTAAAAGGTTTTATTGAACTTTCAAAGTCTTATTAGACTTTTAACCATTAGTTTTATTGAGGTTGAAGTGATTCATACAAAAAGAGGAATATTTCAGCTAAAGTTCAATTATGTCTCAGGATAATGGGGAAATGTCTTATTTAGAAGAACTATTAAGATTTAAAGTGTTAATTGATAACTATTTTGTGACCCAAATTAAGCGGACTGTTCTCATAATATATTGTGCCGATTTTGTACAGAAGACTAATAAGAAACCGCCTAATATTTTGATGAAAAAACAAAGTAATATCAATGTGACTGAAGAAAGCTTGGGGATTAAGGAATAGGTTAAAGAACATCGTCTGATAGTATTGAAAATCGAAGCTTAAAGCGAAAGATTATATTCAAACAGTATAGTAGATTCTTCGATAATCGAAACTTTAGAGACTATCGAAGATTTCAGGCAAAGCTTTCACATATAGGACAACAAAGCTTACACTTCCTCTGATCAGTGCCCTATTGTGTTGGCCATGGGTTGGGGCAGTGGCCTTGGGTGAGGCAGTGGTGACGGGTTGAGCAGTGGTCACGGGTTGGGGCACTGGCCAAGTGTTGGGCAGTGGTCATGTGCTGGGCAGTGGTCATTTGCTGGGCAGTGGTCATGTGCTGGTCAGTGGTCATATGCCGAGCACTGGACAAGTGTTGGGCAGTGGTCTTGTGTTGGGCAGTGGCCAAGTGCTGGGCAGTGTCCATGTGTGGGCAGTGGCCATGGGTTGGGGCAGTGGCCATGGGTGGTGCAGTGGTGACGGGTTGAGGCAGTGTGCTATTGTGTTGGGGCAATTAACACCGGAAATAAGGGTAAAACACATCTTTACTATAGTCTAAATATTAAGCGGGGGTTAGAATGGGGGAAAAACATCGCTTTCCTATAGTCAAAGTATTGAGCGGTGGTAAAAACTGTATCTTCCTATAGTCTAAGTATTGAGCGAGGATCGGGATAAAGGGAGAAACACTGTTTCTTTATAATCACTGTATCGAGTGAGGGTCGGATGGAGGTGAAACACTGTTTCTCTATAGTTAAAGTATTGAGAGGGGGCGAGAGTGGGGGAAAAACAGCACTTTCCTATAGCCTCTATAGTGTGGAAGAGAGGCCTAAGTCAGTTTGTTCACCGAAACCCTCCCCCATATTAAGTCAATGACTCCTGCGGTTACTCCCCCATGTTAAAAGTATTTGCCAAAACGCCATCTTATCTACTTAAATCTAATAATAAATTTATTTGATTTAATAAGATTATTACAAAAATTGGTTCGACACAAAAAATACGATACTATTAATAGATTAGATATGTAAATAGAAAATACCCATAGTTAAATAAAACCTCTTGATTGTTACAAATCTAGTCAGTCTTCACACAGAATATTATGTATTCAAATTCATATTAAAGAAAGGGGGTAATTATTTTGTAAAATAATCAATTAAAATAAAATTCAGGCAAAAATTTCATATTTCAAAATGAAAATTAATTTTTAATACGGATACCGAAAATCAGGAAATCATTTCAACAATTACTTTGAGTTAAAATCAATTTAAATGCATTCATACATTAATGTAAAAATAGATTCTCTAATTATTTTAATTATTATTATTGATATTCTGTTCGTACATAACATTAATAGAGTTTTGATAAAATAAATTAATCTGTTTTCGGCGCAGTTTCAGTGCTGCGGTCACAAGCCCTGTGTCGGGCAGCCATTCGTCGGAGCATAGCTTAATTTTCACCGGTATTTCCGATTTATTTAACCCTGAATTCTGACCCAACTCTTGAATATTCTTATTGATCTCATTTGTCAAATCTAAGTCATTACACATTTGTTTGTAATCCATGGCCTCTGGTTTCGATAATCTATTGGCCAATGCTCTTAAAGCTTTGGCGTTCGGCACAACCAAAGCAATGAGATATGTCTGAAAGGAATCGCCGTAAACGCAAATGTTGTCCAAATAAGTGCACGACATTAGTATGGCTTCGATCTGTTGGGCGTTTGACAGAAATGAACGCTCTATTAATGATTTATACATTCTATAGAAGAGTCAGATTATTAAGGAAATAGGATTCTAATATAGATATTAGAGCATTATAAATATTTGCTAGGCTTAATATTTTTAAAAATGTGGGGTTGGGGGGGAAGATAATTAAAATACAACTTCTATCTTTTCTAAAAATTACCAAAATACATCCTAAATTTTGTTTTTACCTTACTCCTCCTTTTGCTTGTTCATATATTGAAATTTTGGCTATACCTCCCTGAGTTTTTAATGAAATTCTTGAAAATACCACCCTGTACCCTCTGACTTTTAGCTCTTTGGCCATCCCTAATATAAACTTTTTAACAATGACAACCAGTAATAATCCATTTGAGCTAGAAACTATAACGTATTAAAATAGTTTTAACTTGCACATTATTAGCAGATCTAAGGCGCGCACAGGTGGGAGTATATTCCGAATGTTCAAGTCAACAAAGTATTCTTGCCAAAAAATTACCTTTCCTAGTGAGACATACTCTCCGCTCTGCAATTTTAAAATATCTTTCTTCCGGTCCACTATCTGAACACTTCCGTCCTCATAGATCTGGCCAATATCGCCCGTATAGAACCAATTAACTCCCTGTTCTCTTTTGTAGCTCTCTTTAGTTAATTCCTGGTTCTTATAATAGCCGGCAGTAGTCGTGTCTCCGCCCACAACTATCTCTCCCCGCGGATGGGGCTTATCAGTGGCCCTATATTGCCCTTCAAGCCAGTCAACCAGTTTTATTTGAACAGTGCCCAGGGCTGGACCTATTCTACCGAAGTACAAATCAGTGACTCCCATAACTGTGCATGGTCCTGTTGTCTCGGTCAGGCCGTAGCCCTGTATCACAGGTAGATTAAGACAAATGGTTATGAATTCGTGTGTCTCGGAGGCCAGGGGTGCCCCACCGGAGGCCATGAATCTGACTCTTCCGCCCAGAATTGCACTCAATTTGCGGCAAATCAGCGAATTGACAACCGGTGTATCGAATCCCTTGACTTTCCAGTACTTCTTGTAAGCGATTGCAAAGCGGAATATGTTTTTGAATAACAGACCCTTTAGTTCGACATTTTCTGAAATACTTTTCCGAATTCTGTCCAAAATCAGTGGCACCGCAACCATAAATGTTGGCCTCAGTAGACAAGTGTCACCTCTGGTGCCTCTCTTCACAGCCAGAGAGCCGTCTGTAAGGGTTAGTGGAGTGGCGTAACCGATAGGCATTCCGATGGACAGACTGTACATCTCAATAGTCAACTCAAAGATATGAGCCAAAGGCAAATAAGCGCAATAGAGATCCTTTTGGTCCAACACTAGACAAAACAAACCCTTAATTGAGTTGAGAATATTCTTGTGCGTAATCATCACAGCCTTGGGTACACCCGTCGAACCGGACGTATACATGAGAATAGCCGTGTCGTCGGTCTCCTGAGATTCGCTAATCGGCTGTGCTTTCGCACCTCTGCCCAACTCCTCTGTCTTAGTCAGGGATAAGATTTTGATGCGATTTAACTGCTGTTCAGTGAAAAGTTGCCGAATATTTGGTTCTTTCAAACCATTAATATATATAACACAAGTCATGTGCGGCACTCTGTCGGCTATCGGCGCCAATTTGGCCAACAGTTCACTTGTGGTGACCACATGTGTGGCCTCTGTTTCGGAAATACAATGAATAATGTCTTCCATACCCAGAGTCGGGTATAGCGTGACTACAGTGGCGCCGATGCGCAGCACTGCCTGACAGGTGACCATCCATTCCATACGGGTTTCGGCAAAGAGGGCCACATTATGTTTGGGCCGAACACCACTGCTGAGCAGACCCTGTGCTAAATCATTGACTTTGGCGTCGATCTGTCGATATGTGAACCACTGGTAGTGATCGTCTAAAATCAATTTGCGAACCGGTTTTCCATACAATTGTTGCTCTTCTTCTTCGCCGAAAACCTGCCGAACGCCGAGACAATGGCTTTCGGCGAACACTTGCACTGCAGTTGAGAACAATTGGGAAACTGTTTTGCATTCATCGATGAAATGATTTTCGATGTGATTCCTGTGCTTAATGCGAGCCCAAGGACTGTAGGGTGAGGTCGGGTCCAACTGCTGGGCTTTCTTACGATTGGCCGCTCGAAGGCGTTTGTTTGGCTTCTGAACCAAGAAATATAGTGGATATGTGATGACGTCATACGCGATAACAAGTGATTTGATTAAAGCCAATAATATGTTGATTACGATTGGGTTTCCTTTCATTTTCACTCAGAAATTGCTATTAATTCCTAATAAAAGAACAATTTATTGTTGGCTTTTGAATGCATTCGAGAATAAAATTTCATAAATGTATTTAATTTAAATAGGGATGGACTGTAAGTTTAAGTGTATGCCCAATTCACCTTGTAATTCATCATATATACAATGGATGCCCAGACGGGGGTATAAACAGGAATAATTTATGGTATTTCTGTCAAAATTCCCTGGTTTGTTCTCATATTCATAGCAATTTTGAGAAAAATGCCCTCTTTTTCAAATATTCTGTAATATTCCGTCTAGATTCATAAATGAAAACTGAATTTTTGTCAGCTTCTTGCTAAATTGTATCAGAATCTTGATAGAATCTTACAGAAGTCAACAAAATTGACATAAATCTGGGCAAATTTTATCAAACTGAGTCATTTTATTTAAATTCGGCAACAATTTATTATTATGAAACACCTCCTGCATCCCATGAAATACCTGTCCCTCACCCCTCATCCATATTCACCAATATCAAATAGTTCCCGATTTTCCCTGAAATATACTTTTTATAAGCAAATTCTTTTTTTCATATTTAGAAAAAAATCTGCGATATTTTAAAAATTCTCTGATAATCACAAACATTTTTTTAAAAATATTAAAATGGATTTTAAAATATAAAATTCATTTTCTGCAGAACTAGTCAAAACCTTTACTTTATAACTTGATTATTTTTGAGAGCGTGTTTGTATAAAATCAATTTTTCAATAATTATCTTGAAATTAAAGCTGTTATTTCATTTAAGATATTAGCGAAAATTTGAAAACAATTAGCTTATATATTGTTGAAAATATATATAAGATTAAAATATTCTCTTACTTGGCCATCCCCTAATTTAAATTTTTAAAAAAAATATATTTCAATTATTTTGAAAACACTTGCACTTTTCGATTGACAGATAACGCGCTCGTCTTTGTCAGTTAACATACATATGCTTTAAGTTTTATTTTAAATAAACAAAAATTCTGTATAACAATTGAATTTATATTTTGAATTTAATAAATAATTGTCTTGCTTATCACTACTGAACAGAAGTAAAAATTAATATATTCAGACCTGTTTTCTCCTTTTAATCACAATTGGGTTGAGTTGTATATAATTAGCCGGAATAGAGAGGTTCCGGGATGAAATGCTTATTAAATAGAATCTATTTAATAGATTGTCGGGATCAAAGGCTTAATATTATTGAATAGTTGTTAGCTTGTTGCAATTGGATTATTCAATTTAATTAAACCCTGCTAAAACAAATATTATTTCATAGGAATTACACAATCATTCATATGAATAGACACGTTGTTTGAGAAGTATTTCGATAGCACACAGTGTTCTGTAGAACGGCTTATAAATTAGATTAGACCGCTCTCATATAATATATACTATGTTAGACATATATTATATGTCATTTTAATGTTAAAATAATATACGAGTGTATGTGTAATAAAAGTCGATACTATTGATTGAAGTTTACTATAGATAAAGAAAAAATAGTAATCATAATAAAGCAGTTATTTTCTAACACAGTATTAGAACAGATCGTAAAATCGTTGTGAAACATACATTCATTCGTATTGGGGATGTCCAACTAAATGCAGCACACAAACTAGGTCAATTTATTATGATTCAATATTACAAACATAGATCTGTAGATATCTATAGATTGTGTGTTTCAGCAATTGATAAATACTATTCTGTAAAAGAAAATATTTTTTTTGTTGATAAGGAATCTGATATTCGTTTATTTTATATCCTGTTTTTGAATTCCAGAATAAAGTTTTAATTAATATTCTAAAACATATTTTGATTAATTATCATTTTTAATTAAGTATATAATTGGAGTAAAATATTTAAAAAAAAAATAATTTGAAAAGGAACCTGTACTTTATGGTAATTTACTAGTTTATTGTCTAGAAAAACTCTGAATTAACACCTCGAAACTACTATGATAATCGAGTATACCTGGTACTTAATACTAATATCAAAAAGTCAGATTATTTATTGATTTATTAATGCTAATTTTTGAAGACATCATTTTCAAATAGATTGAATATTCTATTCTATATTCCACAAAATTTAATAATTAAATATTTATATAAATTATGAAATACAATATTAAATTATCTTACTTCTTTTATAATGGATAGTTGGACATTCATTAAATGCTGCAGCGCATTATGTAAATTGTAAATGCCAAAAATAAATTTGATATCTTATAATATCTAACATTAATGGTGCTTGTTGGGGCTGAGGATACACAGCACAGTCATGCAGTACATATCACCATTGAGCACAACATTACGAAACAAATCACCTATACATGCACCTTGGTTCGCTTCCCCTACACCCAACACCAATATTTATTTAAACAACATTAATTTGATTGTATAAGTATTATAAAGTTGTATTGTATTCAATGTGAGCATTGAATAAATCTATAAACAATTTAATACAGATTAATGGATGCCTTTAACACAAATTAATTGAACAAAGTTTTTATTTTTATTATTATTATTATTAAAATTTTAATCACATCATGTTTCTGTGCTGTCTTATTATGAAAATAAATAATAGATTAAAAACTCATCAAAAATACTTCATGAAATATAAATACCTTTCTTAATAGGAAATTCTAATCTAATACTACCAGTGTTAAATTTATGAAAAAAACTAATAGAACTAATACTGGTGGAATTAGTGTCAAAGTTCTAATTAAGAATGGTTTTCACAAATGTTGAAAGGATTAGTTTATTAATAAATAGTAGAATTAATTCTAGTAGATTTTGAAAAATGCGGATTGAAATAGTTTATTTGATTATAATATTTGTTTCTAAAATATTTTGATGGATGAATTAAGGTTTCAAATTTATTGATTTATGAATTGATATTTTTTTTAATAATTTCTTGAAGAATATAAAATTTTAAGGGCATTTCATCATGCGCATTCACATACAATAAATATTGACTTATTTCTACGCAAAACTCTACGACAATTTACTTTACTGTTCATGAAGTATTGAGATTCCTGACTTTTAGATTGCTACCCTGATAATAAAAACATTATATAGATTATTTAATGGACTCTGAACAAAATAACAATAAATATACAAGTATGATTAATGATAAATAAGCATTAAATGTCAAAAACAATAAAAGTTTTATTTTCTTAATTCTATGTTTATTGTTATTTTGTTCAGAGTCCATTACATAGTCGGTATTATGTTCTCATTATCAGGGTTGCAATCTATTAATTAGAAAATAATTTACACCAAGAGTAGTGATGCTACACTTGCGGGAGCAACCAATCAGGAACGTGCATAGGCGGGGCTTAATGATTTTGTCCCAAAAATTCACATTCTCAATTTTGCGCAATTTTTAAAAATCAAAAATATTATAAAATACTGTATATTGTAATGGATGGACGGATTTGACCTTGAAGGAGGTACCCTATTGTATTAATGTCAATTTATAAAATGGTCAATTATATGTCATTTTAAATGCACATATGATTTCGTATTTTTAATTCGAATAGATTTGGAAATACGGCGGTAAAATTGACCATTGGTCACTTCGCTAATTTAATGATCCTTCAGGTCAATTATTATAATTGTTTATTGTTGTAAACGGTTTAGCTACAATTGACCAAAATACATTTCGCAAATATACATTTCGCAAAAATACATTTCGCAAAACTTCATTTCG
>JAQFXN010002264.1:0-13073 GCA_034693365.1 Liacarus xylariae
CCCCTTCTGGAGCCCCCCCCCCCTGTTACAAAATTTAGTAGTAATGCACCCTTCATGCACAGACCCCCTGGGCACCCCACCCCCTCATATTTTTGGAAAGCTTAGGCCAAGACAAGTTCAACCATACCTCACTTGACCCCTTCCGACCCGACGTAAAATGGCCAGATTTGACCAGGTCCCGACGGGACCCGACATGGTCATGTAGCACATCAATGTATTCAACTCGTTGCTCTGATCATTTTGATACTTTACTCGACCAATTTAACCCTTTAATTCTTAATGCTAGGAGCAATTTTTTTATATAACAACATATGTGGCAAAAATAATTAAAAGTGGTTTCAAAAAATTTCAGTTTTCACAGCAATACACTTGCAGATACACTAGATTGTGTTATGCAGTAAAACATAAATACAATACTTCTGTGACTCCTTAAACCCCTAAAATACTAAAACTTATAAATTCATAGAATTTAACAAAAATTACTACTAGCTTTATGAATCATGAGGGTAAATGGGTCAAGTAATATATCAGGGCAACGAACTGAATCCATTGATGTGCAACATGACCATGTCGGGTCCCGTCGGGATCTGGTCAAATCTGGCCATTTACCGTCGGGTCTGAAGTGGTCAAGTGAGGTATGGTTGAACTTGTCTTGGCCTAAGCTTTCCAAAAATATATATAATGTAGAGCTGAGGTGCCAAGGGGGTTCTGTGCATGAATGGTGCATTGCTACCAGATTTCTTCCTTCCCCATCCCTGCTTTCCCCTCACAACATAGGAGTTAAGACTCTTAATAATTGAAGAACAAATTCATTAGTTGTTCAGCCTTATATGTCCCAAATACAATATGCTCTAGGAACATCAAATTTGAATATTATCTTACAGTTTAATCGTTATTATAAGTGAGTTATTCTATAATTGACCAAGCCCGGGGAAAAAGAACACATAATAATTTTTCTGTGTTTGCAATTAAAGGCTTTTCAAAAGATAGTATTCTTTCAAACTTTAATAAATAAATTTTAGTAATTATTTTCATAAATTAATCTCAAAATTGATAGATAGTTGAAAGTTAATAGTAATTTTATTTCGTACCAATTTTATCCATTCAACTGTTTATCAATATTGAGATTAATTTGTGAATATAATTACTAAAATTTATTTATTAAAGTTTGAAAGAATAGACAAAATACTATCTTTTAAAAAGCCTTTAATTGCAAACACAGAAAAATTATTATGTGTTCTTTTTCCCAGGGCTCAGTCAATTGTACAATACAAGATGTATAATACAATTTTTGTATCGCTGCCAACCCTAGTTATGATGGCTTTAGTTTTTTATTAAAAAATTTGATTGTTATAACTTATTAATGAATTGAATACCTGTAGTAACTCCTGACACAATTGTCTGATACATTTGATATATCTTTTATATTTAAAAATATAGATAATATTTATATCATTTGAATTTTAAAAGTAAAATCCGAACAAATAATGTAATTTAAGTCAGAACTGCACAATAAAGTAGTGTTTAGTAGATTTCGCAAACAATATTCTCTATTATGTGAAATATATACTGAATATAATCTGTGAGACTATTGTGAAAATCTTTCACATTTCGTATGACCGCTCAAAGTCTTCTATTTTTAAAATAACTGTTATTCAATTGAAATCTTTATATTTACTCAGAATTTCAAGTGTTATCTTCACTTCAAATAAAAGAAGAAAATTGTGTTTACATTCGGTTTATGGCAACTGAATGTCAACTGATTTTATAAAATATTTTCTGAAATCAACTCATTTTAGTTCTACTGTAAAGCAAAATGAATTATCATTTTTTTCAAAGTATTTGTCTTTAAATTTTATTAGCGATTAATTTTGTCCTAATTTATCGCTAATTAATAGTACTTTGCTTTAATCAAACTCATAGATTGATATATTCTATCAATTTATAAACGATTTCTTAATCCATTTATAAAAACTTTAGGAAAATGAAAAATATTCTAAATCAAACATGACCAGGTTTAAACTATGTTCTATGCAAACAAACATGATTATTAATGTCGTGTATTGGTTTAGCCAAAAGAATGTTAAAGAAAAATAGTCCAGTCTTTAGTTTTTTGACACATTTACTCAGTTCTTCAGATCACTCGAGAAATGGTGCATAAATTGCTATTTTTGCGGAAAACTCAGAATATTCTGTAAATACTTTTAAATTTAGTTAAATATTACTTATTTAAACATACTAATTCTGACAAAAAGTATAATATTTATATTCTTGAGTTTGTTTATTTTTAGCTTTTATTATTTTTCACAAAAAAGTAATTCTGCATTTTATAAATTATTTTAAATTTAATTGTTTTATATCATGAATTTCATCAGTCAAACTTATATTAAAGATATATTGATAAATTCTAAAAGTCTTAAGTTTTAAAGGAGGTATATAACTATGCTGGGAAAAGCCTCCAGTTCACAAAATGTGGGGGAAATGCCTTCATTAATGACTTCTACAATGTTAATAAGTTATTTTACTGAAAGTGGATCTATAAAATTGATGATTATATTATATAAGATAACTAATGAACAAAACTTAATTGTTTATCGAATGAATAATCGCATCTTTCAGTTGATGTAATTATTTAGGAAATATAGACAACATTACTAAATGCTATTAAAGAAATACATTTTATTGACTTTTATTATTAAAGATGTTTTTGAAGATATGATATAATTTGCAAAATATTTTGTTTGTGAACTTTTCAATCATTGTAACTTTTTTGCATAGATATAATTGATTTAACTATTGGTTTGATTTGATGATAGGTTACGGTAACGTCACCTGTAAGACCGATTGGGGCCGAATTGTAACTATGATTTACGCTTTGATAGGAATACCAGTTATGTTCTTATGTTTAGCAAACTTAGGAAACTTAATGGCAGAAACATTTCGGTTTAGTTATAAAAGGATTTGTTGCATTTGCTTCTGCTGTTGTGATAGACTGTCGACTAAATACAAAACAAATCACAACAAGTCTTCACTTAAATCCCAAAACGAAAAAATCGAACTTAAAAATTGTGGTAAAAATGATTGTATAGAAAGTGAAAAAGAAGTTAAAGTTATTTATAGTGAAAATGATGAGCAAAAAGTCAGATCAATAATCGCTTTGACGCCATCCACACCTCCGACAACATCTGTCACATCGTCTCAATCCTCGAGTCCAATGAAATCGTTTGCTTCGACTCCACTCAAGAGTGAGTTATCGGAACAAAAGAATGATTTGATTGTCATTCAGGAAAGTGGTGTCAAAATCGATTCCAACAGCGATAGAGTGCCCATTTGGCTCGTTATTGTTCTGGTCATCGGCTACATAATGGCCGGGGCTTTTATGTTTGCTCTCTGGGAAGACGAATGGGGACCTCTCGAAGGTATGACAATTGACATTCGCATTGAAGGTTCCAGAACTAACCGCTATTCTCTGTATATCAGGTGCATATTTTTGTTTTACAACTCTAACGACTATAGGTTTTGGTGATTTGGTTCCGGGATCTGCAAAGTATTCGGACAATAGTGACGAACAAACAAAGTTTATTATATGCTGTGCTTATCTGATTGTTGGCCTCTCATTGCTGGCCATGTCTTTCAATTTAGTTCAGGAAGAGATTGTCATTAAATCTAAAGAAATAGCTCGAAGAATGGGTATAATTCCCCAAAAGTCAGAATTTGATAAAAACATTTCGGTTTGAGATATAATAGAAAGTAAAACTAAAATAAGTTATAATCACCAATTTTGATATTCGGTTATTTTTAATTAATGTTTCATGCTATTTTTGAAAAGAGCCGAATATCAAAACTGCTGGTTATAATAAAGACTATATTATTGTAGTATTTGAGAGAATTTTCAATCAATAACTTCTTTCAAATGAGAGATAATTCAAACAATTTTGCGTTCATTTGTTTTCATATAATTTATATACTTTTCTGTTGACTACAAATTATCAATTAATAAATTCCTTTCTCTCATTTCATTGGTTTCATTATAACTAATTGCCATTAATTACAGTACATTCTGTTCACAAACTGTATATAACTTATTGGGTGTTATTATAAAATAACTTGAAATAAAAAGCAATAATATATGAAAATTCCAATAATTAATTAACTTTTGGCAGAGAAGGGAATAAAATATAGGGAAACCAACTTAAGAGAAATATTTCAAATTCATGAAACTTTTTGTTTACCTCTGAAATGGACTATATTTTAAAACACCTAATCAATGAAATTTTAACCCTCACAACAAAACCTTTTAAATCGGTTATAAAATCTTGTTCTTATAGACCAATTGATGTGTTTCTGAAATTATTTTATTTCTGTTAACATATAATTGAATTCATTATTTTAATTGTTCGATGTTTTGGTTTGATTTGCGAATCGTTTTTGAGATGCAATACATTTCTTGACGTTTGAAGATATCGATGATTATCGTGTTTGACGTTTACATCCAATACAAAATTAATCAGTAAAAATCACAGGTATGTAATTCTGTTACCCCTTTCTTGGTCTTTCATAATCTGATGTTTTTATTTTGAAATTGAATCCATGTATATTTGGATCAATTGGTCGATATTCTGTAAATTTTTGTTTAAGAGTTTCCCTTTAAATATTATGCTATTTATGTTTTACATTATTAGAGATATCCAAAATTAGACATATTATTCGTGATTCTGGTCAAATTCTATAGCAACTATAGCTTAGCTATAGTAACTGTACATTTTTACATTAATTTGAATGAAATTTTTGTGAGATTTTTACCTCTTGTGCATGTAACCTATCCAATTTTTGATAAGTTCTATATGTAATATCTTGAGCAGAGCTTAAGGGAGAGTAGTTTGTCATCATTAAGGCGTCCAGAAATATGCTTTATCCTGTAAATGAAACTTCACCTCAATATACAATTGTGAAAATGTCTAACTTTACTTAATATTAGAAAAATTTATGATTAGAGCAGCTGTGGCCATAATGAAAAACAACTGGTGTTCACAATTTTATAAAAAAAATCAGTTGCAATCGTTTAATTTTGATTATTTCTTTTATGCACTATCCAGGAATTAAAATTTAGGATCTTAATATTATAATAAATAATAATTATTCAAATGAAATACTCTAAACTTGAAACGATATAATTAGAAAAATATTTTTACTAACGTTCAACAAATAGTTAATCTTTTATGTTTATTTTTTGAACATTAGAAAAGAAATGAATAAATTTTTTCTATCTTTTTCTAACTAATCACTCAAAATTGAAAAAATAATAATCACATCATTCGATAAACTTTTTTTCAATACTTTTTTATATAAATAAATTTAAAACTCTATCTAATATTGGCAATGCAGTGAAATTCAATCACAGGATAAAGCATATAATTGGAAGACTTGGTCATCATTTGTCAATTTTAGCTTAAGGAAAGTTTTGAGAGAAAGGCAATGAGAATTCTCTTCATTTATTATAACAAAATGTGTCCGGAACTTATTTTTGCAAAATTAGGGGCGTAGGTCTAAAGTAATATAGAGTATTATTTTCAACATGAGGTGCATTATTATTGCAATGCAATGCAGTGCATTATTATTGTGGCAATTTTGGTTTGGCGTTACACAGGAGGGGAATCACGGAATTTAACGTATTTTAACAGAATATACAATATTTTACAAGAATTTAACCGTTTTGTACAAAATCTGATTTTTTTTTTTGTAGAATTCAACAATTATGCAAAGGTTTGGAGGAAACTTACCGGTAGCTATAAAACATCGAAACAATGCGAAATAAGTAGTCCTCAACTATACCATGATTTTCTAGACTGTGCCAATTGCTAGTCTTAATAATTTGTTGTTTTAAAATAAATTCATTTATGCCTTAAATGTAGAATAAGGGTCATTTTATAATTTATTAATTATATTATAATTCAAAATTCGAAAAAAGTTCCTTTAATACAGATTTCATGAATTTTATTTTAATAATTAAACAAAATTTCAAAAAATATTAATTTAAATAAAATAAATCGAATATAAAAATTGAAAATATTTTACATAAAATGTGAATAATTTAATAAATATTATAATTAATAGTGAATTCAAGGACTGATTGAATCGAGTGCTGAGGAAACGGCCTGTCGTACACTTAACTCCTGTTTAATATATCAAATTAGTTATAAATAGGTTTTCAATAAAGAAAATTGTATTCAAAATCCACACAAAACATACCCAACTGTTGAGTAATGACGTGACGGAGAAATATTCGGGCAATTTATCGATATTTGAGTCGAACTTCTTTTGGATGTCTTGAAAGAAGACGGAAGCGCTGTATTCAAGTGCATCAGTACTACATTGCGGGGGTTTTTCGGGGTAAGACTCGGGCACTCGAATGGCGATCGGAGGAACGCACGGAAGGTCTTTGTCGTCTAAAACAATATAAAGAATTACATAAAAGAAAATCAAAACATTATAAGTCTATTCAAACCTAATTTGCAAATCAAATGAATAGTTTTAGCCCCGGAGTGTTGCAAAGGGTCCAACTGTACTTTGAACCGGGCGTCCAATCGGGCGATCTCTCCCTGAAGTACTTCAGACACTTCGCACTCGTCCTCGTATTTTCTCTTAAGAGTCGGAGGACTGGACTGTTTGTATGCATTGTTAGTGAGCGCTGCGATCGCCGGACCGAAAGTTCGCTGTAATGTGTGATTAAATAACGGCTTTTTTATGTGAGCCGTTATGGCGTCTAATAATGGCTGACAAACGTCTTGTATTTTGGGCACCGCATGTGTTGGCATTGGACCAGTGGTCGGCGCAACAGTAGTTTCGGTCTAAGGTTAAGGCATTTGATATAATTAATTAAATACAAAAACAATTTAAATAAAATAATAAATACTTTTATTTTGAAATCCATTTTTTCGAGAAACTGTTCGCACTTCTCGAGTATAGACATCGTACACCTCTGCGAGGGATCCGTCAAAAGACTTAACAGTTTTTTCATTTTATCCAATTCTTTCTTCTTGTCGTTTGAAAATCTTTTTTCGAACAAATTATTCAAATAAAACCATTTTTGTGATCAACAGCTCATACCTGTCGTCTTTGTCAATACGAGTAATCATTTTGCCCAACGGTTCCACATATTTCTGCAAATGTCGTAGTTTTTCGAGATATAGCTGCTCTTCATTTGGTGGACGACCTCCGGGTCCAACAGAACCGGGAGAAGCAATCATTATATTTGCTGTCAATAGAAAATTATTTTCAAAATAAACTTTTGGTGCCATCATTTGAGTCATACCCGGAGTATTTAGAGATATGCTTTGAGGTGAAGGGGCGCCCATTGAACCCGTCGGACGTATAAGATTACTGTGCGGTGAGGGCATCATTGGTGAAGGACTGGGCGCATAACCAGAGGGCGAAGGCATCATCTGTGGAGTCGGAGGATTCAATTGATTCATTGGTTGATTCATATTTTGACCCATAGTTTGATTAATGGACTGATTAATAGATTGATTGATAGACTGATTCATCGATTGATTCATAGATTGAGCCATAGATTGGTTCATATTTTGACCAATAGATTGAGATATAGTTTGATTCATTGATTGACCCATAGTTTGATTTATAGATTGACCCATAGTTTGATTTATAGATTGACCCATAGATGGGTTCATATTTTGGCCAATAGATTGACCCATAGTTTGATTCATTGATTGACCCATAGATGGGTTCATATTTTGACCCATAGTCTGATTCATTGATTGACCCATAGATGGGTTCATATTTTGACCAATAGATTGATTCATAGACTGATTCAAGTTGTGATGAATCACTTGATTCTGGTTTTGAGTGAACTGTTGGCCACCGATTGCATTGCCTTTGAATTGTTGTGTTTGGTTGACAGCAGTTGTGTTCGCCATTTGTTGTTGCATTTGTTGGCCGTCGAAGTACTTGGACTCCGGAAGGGGTGAGGAGACAGGCATTTGCTTTAATATATAATAAATTTATTTTAAAAGCACTCAAAGACTGAATAAAACGCAGGAAAAGTTAATTACGTTCGACATATTCGGGTTCGGCTGTCGGAGTCTCTGGAGCTGCACCTGTAGGTTGGATGAGAGCACTTGTTGGGGTCGAGTCTGGTTTTGTAGGTTAGAATTCGGTCCAATCATTACTGAATTCATCACTTAATTTAAATAAAATATTAAAATCATTTAAATTGAATTAATTTGAGACAAATCTCACTTCTATTTGGATTCATTGCCATTGGATTCTGAAGTCTGTTTGCATTCATTTGCGGCGAATTAGTGTTTAAAGTTTGGACATTCATGTGAGACATGTTAGACATTATACCCGACGGCGGGTTGTTTACCATTATTTGTTCGTTCCCCACATTACCCACTCCTAAATGCATAGCACTTTGATTTGGAATTTCATTTATAGGCTGAGGTCCGGCCATATTCTGTAGAGCACTCATAGGGTCTGATTGCTAGCGATAGGAAAGCAATTTAGGCATTAATTTCAATCATTAAAAATTTGATTAAAAGACACAAATAATGTTTGAATTAATAAAATTCATATATAAAATGAATGAAATATCAAAATTTATGAATAGAAAAATTTAATTGAACTAACCTGTTGTGAGACTTGTCCGCTAATTAATCCAGAGGTTTGGCCAACAATTTGTTGCATTCCTGACTGTTGTTTTTTAGAATCTTAAAAATACAAAAACAGATTCATTAATCAAACGATAAGTAATCGAGTATTTAATGAAATTCATACTTAAATATGGTATAAAAGTTTTGTGACGTAAAGCATAAAATTTTTATTAATTATTTGCATAAAAATCAACATAAGATAACATAAAACCATAAATGGTTCAATGTTTCGCTCATAATATTAGACATAATTATATCCGAGAATACAAGAGAATAGAAGAAAAACTATTTAATTATTAATTTGGACTAAAGTCTGAATAAATGCAAATAATTGAATGCAATTCCAAAATAATTGAATATAATTTTTTCCAACAAATATCCGAAACAATACTTCACTCAAAGTTTAGCGACATTTCTATTGATTTTCTCGATATAAGAGTTTAGTTTAGAGTATATTCTAATCTCTGATCTATTATGTAACGCAAGTGCACTCCCATTGATATTATCGATTCAATGCTAAAGTTTAGGACTTTTGGACTTATAGGCCACACAAGACATGTGCCTACAATTGATATACCGGTAAAAAATCAAAAAAACAGTCAATCAATCCATCGATTAAATTCATTTATTGAATCGGATATTAAATCATTTGAAGATTAATTTCAAAATTAGAAACAAAACCAAAATTGTATAAAAAGATTATCTTTAAGTCAAAAAAACAATGGAATAGAAGATAATCAAAGACTCACTCATTTCTTTGACGTGTAGTATAAGTCGGGCCACAAAAGACAGATATTCTTCCTATAAATGCATTCAATTTTGTTAGAAATAATCGCAAAAAAAAAAAATAAAAAATACAAATGAATGTCAAATAAAATCAATTAAAGCAATGAATTTATAAGAAAAACATCAAAAATCTTACTTTAGTTCTGGCCTTAAGAAAGATATGATTTTCCATTTCTGCCACTGTTTTTGAGGTCGGATTTCCAGACAAACGAATCGCTTCTTCGCTGTTGTGTTAAAAAAATGAATCAGAAATGGATTTGAATTCAAAAACAATTGAATTGAATTGGATTTACATTTTGTTTCTGACATTTTGTCGCAACAAATTGGTTCTCCAGGACTGGTCACCACTGTTGCCGTCACTTTCGGCCATTAGTTGAGACAATAATTCAGTTAAATCTAAATCAATGTATAATTAAATAAATTTAATAAAATATTTGTTACAAAACAAACAAAAACATTAAAAACACAAATATTTTTAATAAAGTTTGGAAAACAAACGTCAGAGTCCTTGAAGTCAATCAATTGAATACATAAACGATGTCTTCATTTCTTCAAATGAATTCATTAATTGTTTTAAATTATATAAAATTAGTTTTTCATTCAAATAAATGCTGAGATTTAATCACAAACTTTCCAAATCTGAAGACATTTAATGCAATTTATGGTTAATTTCCTATTTTGAGAGAACGTCAGACACGCCTCACACCTGCCTGTGCTTCTGGCGTTTTGGGCGCAGCGCCGGGCGTTTATTGTGAGGCAGATTTGACCAAAGCCTACGTAAACATTGCAAATACTGCACATGTATTCAGTGGTTTTGTTTTGATATTTGTGTTAAATTCTAATTGAATTTCGTTTAAAAATGTATAAACTATTGAATAAAAATGTGTTGAAAACAATCAATTCATACCATAAATATTTAGTGCCAACTGAGCCGATGGTGTGGTGTTTGTCCGGGTATTCGCCCAATGAGTGGATGAGTAGACGATTCGCCGGACACTCGAAGTGGCAAAACATAAAACACACAAAACTATCCAAAGATCAGGAAAAGTCGAGAATTATTAACAGACTATTGAATAAAGTAAAATACGCTCTGCGGAACGTCGGGGGCGCAGACCCTAAGATCAATAGAGAGTTCGGGGATGTTATGGAAATGTGTAGAAAAGCAAACATTCCTAACACTACTATAGATAAAGCCATCAAAAGAGCTCTCGAGAAGAAATCGATTCCTATTAAGTTAGAGATAATGGGCCCGAATGGCTGTCTCATTGTGTTGGACGCCGAGTGTGTGAACAAATCAGTTCTAAGAAATCAAGTGAAAGGAGTTCTCAAAAAGTACAACGGATTTGGTTTTGTCGAAGACGGCAGAGCTATGTATGCGTTCGAAGAGAAGGCAATCATTAAAGTGAAGGATAGGGACAAAGATGGACAACAAATCGAGTTGGAAAAGGCAGAGGAGGTGGCCATCGAAGCCGACGCCGAGGAAGTACAGCATATCAGTGATGAGGAATCGGTTCTACTCTTTATAAGTGTTCCACAAAATTGCCATAAAGTGAAAAAATATATCGAAGAAAACAGCAATTTTGAAGTCATTGACTCTGGAATTGAATTAATACCCTTTACTCGAGTAGAACTGCCCGAACAGACACTACAACTTGTGATCAATGCAATTGAAGAGTTGGAGGAAATGGAAGAAGTGAACAGAGTTTACAATAATATTACTTGATTTCTAATGTTTTTGTTGTTTTCTTATAAATGTTTGCATTCATTTAAAATTGGATTTATTTGTTGAATAAATATTCAAAATATGTTTTAGATATGAAAAACTATTTTAGTTTCAAACCTATTCTTAATTTAATTTAATAATAAATTGTATTCTTTTTCGCAAAACTAAATAATTACTGAAGTAATAGAAAAACTCTGATGAAAATCAATGTTAAATAACATTTTAATGATTAGATATAATAAAATTTTTTAAAACAAACTTAAAATTCAATATATTATTAAACAAATAAAAGACACCATAGCCTGAAATTTAGCTAAATTACTAAAATATCTTCTATCTGTGATGAAACCGTATAAATGCTTTCCTTATTATTTTGAAAAATTGTACTAATTGTTTGTACTCAAAACCAAATGTTTGTCCACTTTTGACACAAGATATTAGAGGACAAAAACCATACCTAAACCAAGTAATCAAACGGAAGTGCATTTTGGTTTTATTGGTGCACTTCCTTATGAATTCAAGGAAGTTCCATTCCATCAAAATACTATCATGAGCTAATAAGTACCTTGAATTGGTTCTTGATCTCACCGGTATCTTTACACAACTCTTTTGGGTTTTTGAAAAGACATTTCTGCTTTGCATTTGAGTCTATTATTTATGAATCTATACCTCTCCTCAATATGAATCAAATTAAAATACAAAAAGTTAGTAAATTTATTTTCATTTATTTTTATATTAATTCATAATTTAAATAATTTATTAATCATTTAATTCTATACTTCATTACTCATATGTAGTGCAGAAATATTGAGACCAATGGTTTGAATGAACCCATGGTTTTGTAAAAGTCTTTTATTTCGATAGCTTTTCGCACGAAAATCTTAATATTTCCATTTGAGAACTGGTAAGTCGTGACTAACGATTGAACGAACTTTCTCTTAGTTTTATTTTTTCTATTTTGGTGACAAATATTTCTTAAGGAAAGGGAAAATACAGTATTTACTGCACAATACTTTTGTTTTTATTGTCGTTTTCAGCGAAAAAAAAAGATTATTTTTGATTTCATTTTTAATAAAGTCATTCTAATGTTTTTCGAAATGATTTCTGAATTGTTGATAGATTTTTTGAACCAAAATAAATTATAAAAAAAAGTTTTCAGAAGCATTCAGTACAACATAAATCGAAGATAACCAAGGAGGTGAAAGAATAGTATATCAAAATACCTATAAAATACAGTACTTTTGTTGATTACCTCCTGTGAATTGAAGCAAATTTCATAAAGTATTTCTACAAAGATTTCACTTGAAATTAGAGGTTACCAAGGTCATACGAGTCAGGAAAGTGAATTTAACCACTAATTTAAAGTTGATTTTTTGTAGTGAATTCATAAAATAAGAACATTTGTTGAGATGTATTGGAAAAAGACATTATATTTCATACAAATAAATCTGATTTAATTGTATCCATTCTTAATGACAAGTTTTGTTGTGCAGAAACCTTCTCTCTATTTCAATGATAATGAATGAAATGCTATACGATTTAGCAATCCTTTTATCTATTTTGTGCTTTCATGCGATCATTTAGTTCTTCGTTTTACAAGTAATGAATAAATTCTTTAAAATTATTGAAAGTCGTTCTCTCAATAAATGTCAAAAAACATTCTTTACATTAATTAATTTTCTGTTTTATGAGTATTCGAAACAATAATTTTAATTAACATAAAATAATTAATTTCGAGTTCATATATCTTTGAGGAAATCATATGACTTTGATCTAAGCCAAGAATTCATAATTTAACTCCTTGTCGAATATCTGTTGTTTAATTCCTAATTGTTGAACCCATTAGAAGCAAAGATGCGGAAATTTTTCACAAAGAGAGAGAGAGAGAGAGAGAG
>JAQFXN010002265.1:0-13072 GCA_034693365.1 Liacarus xylariae
TATAAATAACTATTTGAGTGGTTTTTAGTAACTATTATAGTGACTATTCTGGTCTTATAAATAACTATTTGAGTGGTCTTTAGTAACTATTATAGTGACTATTCTGGTCTTATAAATAACTATTTTTTGATTCTCTGATAACAAGTGACCAAATATCGAGTAAAAGATGTTTCTCTACTCTCATAAAAGCTGCTTGCACTTCACTAAGTGAACTTACTTTGATAAACTTTTCTCATATATAAACTTTTACAATAAAACCTGGTTAAAACTGTATCTAATTATGTTGCATAGTGAAATTTAGTATCAGGATAAGAATACAATTTAAAAATATTAATTAAGGCGCAAATATTTTATTCATATTAAAAGGAATTCAACGTGGCCTATGTGTTCATTAAAATGGGAAACGCTCCCCGACCTGGGGTTTGGGCATTGGAGAAATCGAGAGATTATGGAAAAACATACACTCCGTGGCAGTATTTTGCTGACACTCCGGGAGATTGTGTCTACTATTTCGGCCATTCATCACTCGGTCCTATTATAAGAGATGATTCTGTCTTATGTGAGACCAGATTTTCCAAAGTTGTTCCTCTAGAGGGCGGAGAAGTATTTAATTCTAAGTTATAAACTATTTTCGATTAATTAATTTCGAATTAAATTCGATTTAGATCGCCGTCTCATTACTCAATGGTAGACCCAGTGCTGACAATTTCTCAACTTCGGCCTCACTTCAAGATTGGAGTACAGCAACTAATATAAGACTTCGTCTATTGCGGCCAAAGACAACTTTGGGACATCTCTTATCTGTTGCTCGTCAGGACCCGACTGTCACCAGAAGAGTACGCTATTAATTGATAGACATATGCCTTTAGACTAATGGAAAAAATATTTTTTAGTACTTTTATAGCATAAAAGACATAAATATCGGCGGCAGATGTGTATGCAATGGTCACGCGTCACAGTGTGACCAAATAGATCCAACCGATCCATACAGAGTGTCGTGCAGTTGTCAACACAACACCTGTGGTTCACAGTGTGAGAAGTGTTGTTCCGGTTTTATGCAACACCAGTGGAAACGGGCCACGATTAACAATCAATACGCCTGTGCAAAATGCAATTGCTTTAATCACTCAGAAGATTGTTATTATGACAAAGAAGTGGAGAACAAACGACTCAGTATTGACATAAATGGCAAATACAGTGGCGGAGGTGTCTGTACTAACTGTATGCACAACACAGAAGGCATTAATTGTCACAAATGTAAGGCAGGATTCTATCGACCAAGAAATAAACCTATCGATGCCCCCGATGTTTGCCACCCCTGTAGATGTGATCCGCATTTCTCTACCGGAAATTGCACAGAAGGCAGCGGACAGTGCGAGTGCAAGAAAAACTTTTTACCACCTTTTTGTGACCGATGCAGGTTTGCTCTATCTATTTATAAATTTATCCAGTAAAACTATTTTTAGAAAAAGTGCATGATCAAGTAACTAATATAAATTCTATCTGGTTTAATGTACCCTGGTTTCTGAAATATTCTAAGCAGCGATCTTATGGCACCGGAGTTTATATTGTTTATAAATTAACTTTAAATAAGATTTGATTTGAAAAATTGATCACTTGTTGACTTACTATAGTTACGGGTATTTCGGTTATCCTCAATGCAATGAATGCCATTGCTTTCCGAATGGCACCCATGGAAATGTATGTGAACTGACTACCGGCTCCTGTCCCTGTCTCGAAGGTGAGAAGGAAAGAAGTGATAGTTTGAAAAGCTCTCCAATTAAATGGTCGAATATGTTTAGGCTATACCGGGAAGTACTGTAAGCAATGCGCCGAACGATACTTTGGTTTCCCGGCTTGTGATCAATGCAATTGTCACAGCACTCACTCGGTTAACAACGTGTGTGACATCGAAACGGGTCAGTGTATGTGCAGTAATAACTACGGCGGAAGAAAGTGTGATCAATGCGATGTCGGCTTTTATGATTACCCCCGATGTCAGTACTGTTCCTGTGAACCGATCGGTACTACAGAAAAGGTTTGCAACAATGAGACGGGAACTTGTTTTTGCAAAGAGGGCTATTCGGGTGAACGCTGTGACCGCTGTGCAGATAATTATTTCGGTTTTCCCAATTGTACTAAATGTATGTGCGATGAAATAGGATCTTATGGTCAACTTTGCGACAGTTATGGCAAATGTGTTTGTAAACAGAATTTCGGTGGTCTTAAGTGCGCCGACTGTTCGCCCGGTTTCTACAAATATCCGGAATGTCTTCCCTGTGCCTGTGATTACAGGGGTTCGAATGGGGTGTCCTGTGATTATGGGGGGCGTTGTATATGTCAGGACAGGTTTGAAGGTATGCGAACTCTTTTGAAATATAAATTTAAATTTCAATAAAATACTGTAATTTATATTTCAATAAATAGGAGAAAAGTGTGACAAATGCAGAGAAGGCTATTATAATTTTCCGCGTTGTGAAGGTATGCGAACTAATATCCATTTTTTAGATAATTGTATTTATTAAGTAAACTAATTATCTCCTTATCTAATTAGAGTGTAATTGCAATCCCGCGGGTTTGGTCGCGCAGTTCGGCGGCTGTGACAAAGTCCAAGAGGGGAAGCTCTGTGAATGCAAGGACCGGGTGATGGGACGCATTTGCAATCAGTGCAAAGATCTATATTGGAATTTACAAATTTCTAATCCTTTTGGTTGCGAAGAATGTCTTTGTAATAGAAATGGAACAATCAGTCAAATTGGTTTGTGTGACAGTGATTCGGGTCAATGCAATTGCAAACATAACGCCAAAGGAAGAGTATGTGATTCGTGTAAAGATGAAACCTATGGTCTAAGGTTAGACATGTTATCAAATCATTTTTATGAAATATCTTAAGAATATTTTAAGATCATCTCTTGCTAACTATGCTAACTATGCTCACTATGCTAACCATGCTAACCATGCTAACTATGCTAACGATGCTAACTATGCTAAATATGCTAACTATGCTAACTGTGCTAACTGTGCTTACTATGCTAACCATGCTAACTATGCTAACTATGCTAACTATGCTAACTATGCTAACTATGCTAACTATGCTAACTATGCCAACTATGCTAACTATGCCAACTATGCTAACTGTGCTTACTATGCTAACTATGCTAACTATGCTAACTATGCTTACGATGCCAACGATGCTAACTGTGCTAACTGTGCTTACTATGCTTACTATGCTAACTATGCTAACTATGCCAACTATGCCAACTATGCTTACTATGCCAACTATGCTTACTATGCCAACTATGCCAACTATGCCAACTATGCCAACTATGCTAACTATGCCAACTATGCTAACTATGCCATCTATGCCAACTATGCTAATTTTCGAATATGATATAATTTTTCTAGTGCTGGGAATTTATTTGGATGTGTCGATTGCAACTGTGATGTAGGCGGAGCTATACATCCAGTTTGTAATAAGACGACGGGTCAGTGCTTTTGCAAACCCAGAATAAGGGGTCAGCGATGCACAGAACCCATTGAAGTGACGTATTTCCCCACTTTCTATCAGTACAAGTTCGAGGCAGAGGACTGGCGGAACCCAACCGGATCTCCCGCCAGATTTGGATATGAAAGTTCAATATTTCCCGATTATTCGTGGAGGGGTTACGCGACCTTCACTGACCTCCAGAGAGAAATCATTACGAATTTGACGATTCAAAAGCCCAGTATTTATAGAGCAATCATTCGTTACGTGAATCTAAACAGTGAACCCATAAACGCAATCTTGACTTTCACACCGACTGAGTCTTTTGGAGAGACCCAACAGAGCAGTTCCACTCAATTCGAATCAACAAAAGAACCCAAACGTCTATATGTGGTGGGAAAGCCTGGTTTAATCATAGCTCCTCTGGTCCTAAATCCTGGCCAATGGGAAGTGTCTCTCAAAGTAGACAAAAATGATTTACTCGTCGACTATATAGTGCTCATACCTCAGGCCTATTTCGATCAAACCATACTTCAGGAACGAGTGACTCAGCCCTGCAAACTGAACAGACAGGACATGTGTAGACATTATGCTTATCCAGAACTGCCAGAAGAGAGTTCTGTTGTTAGGGGACAGTCAGGCTTTATAGCCGACGGCGACGCCCGCACTAATGCCAAGGTTTTCAATGACGCGGATGTGTTGAAAAAACTGGACTACGAGGGCAGTCTCGCACTCATAGATAGCCAACAGCGCAAAGTCATACTAGACTTGGCCGTCAATAAAGCGGACACTTATGCCTTTGTCATCAATTACCACAACCCAACCATCGATGACATAAAGAATAACAATTCAGTTGAACTGATTTTGGAGACAAAAGGCCCGACAGGGGATATAATACGCACTACCGAAGTCTCTTTGGCCGACTGTCCCTACACTTTCATTTGTCGCCAAATAGTAACCGACAAAAGCGGTCAAATAATTAGTCAGGAATTAGACTCCAATTTCGTTCAGTTGACACTCAGATTACCCGAAACGGCTCCCGAAGATTATGAATTGGGCTTAGACTCTGTGGCCGCCATTCCATACCCTAAAAATTGGTCAAAAGATAATTTAATTCCTCGATTTGTTTGTATAAAAAAGAGCGGACAATGTATTGAATCAGCCTTTTCTGTAGTTCCCGAAGCAAATAAAGTGAGTTTATATTCAATTCTTTTGATTGTATTCTTAATTAATGTTTATTTAACCAAAGATTGAGTTCGAAAAGGATCAAAATAAAGAACGGGTATCCACTCGATTACCATTTGAAGTGAAAGAGACAGAGGAGTCGACTGTTCCACAACTGATTTATTTGGAAGAAAAAGAGCCAACAGTTGACATAAGAGGAACTGTTCCGCGAAAGGGATTGTATTCATTTGTTTTGCATTACTTCCAACCGGAAAACCCCGGATTCGAATTGGAAGCTCTGATCCAAAATGGATTGGTTCACAACGGAATCGTTTCTATAGACCACTGCCCGAGTAGGACAGGCTGTAGAGCACCGATAAGACAACGCGACACAAATGCCACTATTTTTCAAGTGGACGACACTTTTATGCTTACACTGAAAGCACCCGAAAGAAAAAACATTTGGGTTGACTATATTCTAGCGGTTCCGGTCGATCATTACGATCCGGCAATTCTAGCGGTCAAAGGAGAGGACAAGACCTCAAATCTTCTCTCGCAATGCATTCAAAACTCTTATTTTGTAAATCCGGACGAAGCGAGCGGTCAGTGAATCAAAGGCTTAAAAGTGAATTCACAAACCATTTTTCTTTTATCAGAATTCTGTCGAAATGCTATCTTCTCTATAACCGTCGATTTCAATGGTGGGGCCCTCCCCTGTCAGTGCAATACTGACGGCTCCTATGACTATAAATGCAAACCATTTGGAGGTCAATGCAATTGTAAGCCTAATGTAATCGGAAGGACGTGTTCTCGTTGTAAAACTGGATTCTATGGATTCCCTCAGTGCAAGTCATGTAACTGTCCTTCGACTGCAGTCTGTCATAACGTGACCGGAGAGTGTATTTGTCCCCGGTTTGTAGCAACTGATTATAGTTACCTTATTCTGCAATAATATCTTTTCTCTGGGGCTGTAATTATATTCGGGTATAATTGCAACTGTTTTTGGTTGGGATGCCCAATGGGATACCCCTCCTGTCTCCCAAAAATGATCAAAATACCTGAATTGATGCGCCGCATGCAAAAAATTTTGGTTTTTACCTTACTCCCCCCCTTGCATATTTCATATTTTCAAATTTTGGCTCCCACTGACTTTTTAAGGAAATTCTCAAAAATACCCTCCCCCCCCCCTATACCCCCTGACTTAGAGTTCATTGAGCATCCCTTGTTTTTTGAAAAGTTATAATTGCTTTAAATCAGAGAATAATGTGTGTATTGATTGTACTGCAGATTGTGGTAAAACAATTTCATTAATCATTATTTTATATCACTGGCCAGAGGTGTGACGGGAGACCAATGCAATCGATGTCTTCCATTGACTTTTGGTTTTGATTCAATCATCGGATGTGTAGATTGCGATTGTGAACCATATGGTGTGCAGAATCGTGATCTCCAGTGCGATGTTGACAATGGACAGTGCAATTGCAAACGCAATGTTGTCGGACGTAATTGCAATAAATGCAAATCCGGTTTGTATTGGTTTTGTCACAATTCAAATATACTTCTGAAATGTTGAGAATTGTCTTATTTTGTGTCCGATTTTTGATTACATATTAATTATTTTAAAAGTATTACCAAATATTGAATTTAATGAAAACATTTATCTTCATTAGGATTTTGGTCATACCCTCACTGCCAACTCTGTAGATGTGACCTAAGGGGTGCCACTGAAGATATATGTGATCAGAGTAATTCCCGGTGCTTTTGCAAAGAGAATGTGGACGGGGATTATTGTGATCAATGCAAACCCGATGCTTATTATTTAGAAGAGAGCAATGCCTTGGGCTGCACCAAATGCTTTTGTTTCGGTACTACTGACCGGTGCACCAGTTCCTCTCTGCACACAATACAAATCCTAGCAATGGACGAGGGCTGGAAACTGGTTAGCCTTCTGTTCACTGAAAAACACATGGAAGTCCATCCAATTAGTGAAGAACACGTGAGAATAGAGTACGAGTCGGGAAGAGTCAAAACCAAACAACCGGATCAGAAGCCAGACTCAAGTGTCAACTTTATTATGTATTACTCTTTGCCCAAAGACTATTTGGGAAATCGGATCACATCTTACGGCGGAATTCTTCGGTACAAACTTCACAATACAGTTGACAACAGTAATGGAGAGACGACTGGAATCGTTGCCGCGGATCTGGTCTTATCAGGAAATAACATGACTATAATTCACGAACACATAGAACAGCCGACAATCGAAGAACCGTTTGAATTCAGTACGAAATTAACAGAAAGAGAATTCAGACATTTGAATGGCCACGAAGTGAGTCGGGAGCAGATGATGATGGCTTTGGTCAATTTGGACGCCATTTATATTAGAGGAACATATTTTGAACCCATTTCTGAGATCTATTTGGATAATGTATTACTCGATAAAGCAATAGAAAGTCGACGAATAGCTGACGCACCCCGAGCTCTGACAGTGGAACAGTGCAATTGTCCGCCCAATTATAAGGGAACGTCTTGTGAGGCATGGCATCACTTGATCTCTAGACTTGAAATGGTTTTTAATAATTTTTTGGTTAACAGGAATGTGCGCCCGGGTATTACAGAGCACCGACCGGTCCGTATCTGGGATTCTGTCTGCCCTGCAATTGCAACGGACACTCCAATGAATGCGATGCCGTCACCGGCAAGTGCTTCAACTGTCAGTTCAACACTGAAGGCGAACACTGCGAGAAGTGCATACCTGGCTATCACGGGGACGCCACACGAGGCACACCCTATGACTGTCTCATATGCGCCTGTCCTCTACCTATCGCTTCTAATAAGTGAGTCAAATGAATATTAAATAAATAATTCATTGAATGAATTCTTTTTCATATCTAATCAGTTTCGCCACGAGTTGTGAGGTTTCGCCAAACGGTCTGGAGATTAGCTGTCAGTGCAAAGAAGGTCAGGCATTCACTGGTTGTTGTATTAAGTTTCTCATAGCTATCAACTTTCAATTTAAGGATACTTCGGGGCGCGATGTGATGTATGCGCCGCCGGACACTTCGGTCGACCCGAAGTGATTGGCAACAGTTGTCAGACGTGTGACTGCAGTGGAAATATTGATTACACTAATCCGGGAAGTTGTGAATCAACAACAGGCGAATGTGTTCAATGTCTACACAATACTACCGGCAGAGCGTGTGAACTGTGCAGCTCTGGGTTTTACGGGGACGCCATCAACAAAAAGAACTGTTCCCAATGTAGTTGTTCGCAGTGCGGGACTGATGTTTGTGACCATTTCACCGGCGATTGTAAGTGTAAGACTAATATCATCGGTCGTGAATGTGATCGATGCGCACCCGACCACTGGGGCTTCAAAACATGTCAGGGCTGTAGACAATGCAACTGTCAATTGGGTTCAAGCGATACGAGTTGTGACGACGAAACGGGTGAGCGATTGTCCACTGAAACCAACCATTTATTTAATTTTAATGAATAAAACTCTATTTTGGAAACTCAGGTCAATGCAAATGCAGACAAGGAGTGACGGGTTTGACGTGTAATACATGTGAGGCCGGGTATTGGAAATACAGTCAATTTGGCTGCACCTGTATGTCAGACACAAAATGATATTTTATAAAATACAGATTAAGTTCGAAGTGTTTTTTGATTTTCCATAAATAGCCTGCAATTGTGCCGAAAAGTACTCTTACGGAGCTGTTTGTGACCAAAGCACTGGACAGTGCCAATGCTTGCCCGGAGTGGTCGGCGAGAAGTGTGACAGTTGTCCGCATCGATGGGTTTTCATTGCCAAGACTGGGTGCAGAGAATGTGGTCCCTGTGTTCACGTGCTGTTGGACGACACGGACCAACTGAAAGAACTGATCGACCCATTAAGGGATGAGATGCAGGACACGTCCTCCTCGGTGTTCGCTTATCGTCGACTCAGTCACGTAAATAAATCTTTGGAGAAGAATGAAGAGTTTGTCGAAGAGATGATGAAAAACCCAAATCAATTGGATTTATTGCCGCTCTTCACCAGTGCTCAGACTCTTAATCAAGAGAGCGAATCACTGCTCAGCAAAGTATGTCTTTGACTATAAATTCAGTCACTTTTCATTAAACGATTTATATTTCAGAGCGAATCCTCACTTAAAGAAGTGGCAAAAGTGTTGGTCGAAACCACAGCTCTGAGTGATGACTCATCGATGTCTGACCAACTCATACGGGAAGCTATTATGAAATCGAGTTTTGTTGTGGAAGATCTCAAGAATCTCGAAGAAGGCTTCCATATGGCATCGGCTCTGATCGGACAAAACATTGAGAGGAAGATAGCAGAAGCCGATTGGATGCTACAGGAGGTCAGGAATAAGAGTTTTGATCAGTCGAACAATGGCTCAAAGTTAGAGTTAGAAGAGTCACAACTTCTCTTACAAAGAGTAGATCAGTTCAAAGTACCCGCGTTTGAGACCAAAGACCAAATCAATTCAACCGTTAATAATGTGGTGAATGTCATTAAATTGTTGTCTGAATTGATGAATAAAAGTCACGACTCTTTGAGAATTATAGTAAAGGCCGAAGAACTCAATACTCAGAGTTTGAATCGACAGTTTGATCAGGACATCAATGCTCTTAAGAGCGGTAACGAAGAAATCCTTTCCCTTCAAAATAAAGCCAATGGACTGCTCGACGAAACTAAGAAGTCATTAACTTCTGCCGAGTCTTTGATAATAGATTTGGTTCAGATGTCCCGAAGACTTGAATCAGATATTGAAAAATCAAATTCTTCAATGTCTAAACAACAAACAGAAGTCTCTGAAATTCGGCCGATTGTCACAGAAGCCCAGTCCACGGCTCTGTCATTGAAAGAACAAAGCGATGCTTTGGAGAGAATGTTTGCGGACACTAGAAGTAAAGCAAACGATCCGTTAAGGGCTGCCAATGCATACAATTCAATAGTGGATTCATTAGATAACGCGACAAAATTGGCTGAAAATGCTGTCCTTTCGGCTCAAAAGGCCTCCACAGACTCGACATTTGAAGGAGTGGTTCAAAGTAAGGAAAAGAGTTCTGATTTGGTTAATGAGTCCCAGAAGTTGAGCCGAAAAATTGAAACCGAATTAGCGAATCCATTCAATAGAGCAGTGGTTAGTGTCGATGATATTGAAAATCAACTCAAGGATTCGATGACTAATCAAACAATGATTAAAGAAGAACTCAATAGATTACCCGAAATGAAAAGTCTTCAGGAATTGGCTACAAAATCGGCTTTGGCTGCGGACAAGGCCGACAGTGCGGCTAAAAAAAGTGATGACAATATCGGACTTTTGGGCACAAGAATAGAAGAAATTATGCAAAACGCCGAAAAAGTGCCCCAATCTCTGAATGACGTGAACACTGCTATCCGTCAAAGTCAGAGCTATATTAACCACATTTCTTCGATATCTCCGGACATCAATAAAATAGAAGAAGTGAAGACCAAATACGACAAACTTAAGACTCTTAGAGATAGCTATAAAGATAAGGTCAATGATTTGAAACGAAAGATCGATTTGGCCAAACATCAAACCAATAGAATTAAATTAGGGGTTGAGTTAAAGCCTGACTCTTATCTTGAACTCAATAATCCCGAAGTACTAACCGAATCGGCAACGCATACAAAGTTATCCCTATTCTTCCGCACAACAGAACCCAATGGTCTTTTAGCATATATTGGAAATCCGATTGCAATTTCACAAAAACAAAAACTCAAGCGTTCGGAGCCTTCGGACGAAGAAGAAGAACAGACCTCAAGTTCAGCTAAAAAGTTGGTTTCTTTTGATTTTATGTCATTAGAATTGCAATCCGGAAATGTTGTATTGAACTGGGATTTAGGCGCCGGTACTTCTACTCCGATTCGAAACGATAAGTATGTAAGTGATTGGAAGTGGCATCAGGTCATTGTCGAACGCATCGGTAAATCAATTAAGCTTACAGTTAAAACTCAGTCGGAAGAGGACACTACCGCCGAGGGCTCATCACAGGGACCGTCCAGTGTTTTTAATTTGGATGCAATCAACTCACGAATATTCATCGGCGGTATACCCGACAACGTTCAGGTCCAGAGCGCAGTCCAATACAAAAGATTTAGGGGTCATATCGAAGATGTAGTGATCGGAGAAACTCCTTTAGGTCTTTGGAATTTCAAAGATATGAAGAATGTTTTTGGCGCTAAAGAAAGAGAATCATTGGTTAATTTGGACTCATCTGATGGTTTGTACTTCGATGGCAGCGGTTATGCCATTCTATCTCGCGGTCGACTAAACCTAACGTATGAAACATATATTAGACTCAAATTTAAAACCTTTGCAAAAGAGGGTCTTCTGTTTCTCATTGGACACGAACGTGATTTCTTAGCTCTTGAGCTCAGGAATGGATTTGTAAGCTTTAAGTATGAGTTAGGAAGCGCTCCATATATTCTCACATCTAATGAGACCTACAATGACGGCAAATGGCACTCAGTTCTGGCCAATAGATACTTAAAAGAAGGCGCCATTTCGTTAGATGGAGTGCTTCTATCACACGGGGAGGCCATTGGTATCAGTACTGATTTGTCGACAACAGATGACATATATATCGGGGGTTATCCTAAACAACACCTTTTCTACGAAGTGACAAATATTGATTTCGAGGGATGTATTAAAGAACTACAGATCGGAACCGAACAACAAAATCTTCAGAATCTAAAAGAAGTGCTCAGAGCAGTGCCCGGATGTCCGGCCACTAGAGGCAGGACTGCATCGTTCAGTAATGAGTCGACGGGTTATATAGCCATAGACTCCGATCTCATATTCGACCGTAACGTTCAAATCACTTTAAATTTCAAAACTCTTAACCCGAATGGACTGTTATTCTATGTGTCCAATAGTGACCACTCCTCACTCCTGGCCATATTTATAGAAGAGGGCACTTTAAGTCTTCGCGTACAACCGGGCGGTTCTATTCGCACAGAACACCGAACCTATAATGACAAACAATGGCATTACATAACCGCCAGCTATACTCCCGAAAGGCTTAAACTAGACGTCGATGACATCAATTCATTCACAATAGAGACCAATGAGAAAAGTGAGTTAAGCATAGGAGTGACCAAAACTATATATTTCGGTGGAGTTCCGGCACAAATCTCTTCGCACCCGAATTTTGAGTCCGGAATTCCCACTTCATTTGTCGGCTGTTTAGGCGACGCCACTGTCAATGAAAAATTTCAAAATTTCGCCGACACTCAGAACAGACCAAACGCTTCTCTGACTCACTGTCCACTCACTGATCAGAAAACTGCTGGTTTTGACAGCTCTGAAGAAATTAAAGCATTAACTGAAACAATGAAACAGACGGACAAACCCGAGGCCGGCATTGAAACGACATCGAGAATACCATTAGTCATAACAAAGCCAACAGAACAGCCCTCACCAATAGGACAGTGCAAACTATCTCCTGTGCCCTCTAAAGATCCGACGCCTTCTGCTGAGAATGTGGTCAGATTTGGTGACACTCACTGGAGTCGACATGAATTCATGATCTCATCAGAAGTGGCCTCTGGTCTGAGCGATGAAAGCGGTTTCCAAATAGAATTCAAGACCACTCACGAGGAAGGGGTCATATTCTATGTGACCTCAACTAATAATAGGGATTACGTCGGTTTATACCTCTTAGAAGGCAAAGTGCACTACTCCTGGGATTGTGGTTCAGGACGTGCTATAATTGTGTCCAATCAGAACTACAACAATGGTCAGTGGCATAAAGTGACCTTTAGTCGAAAGGGTCAAAATGGAATTCTTCGAATCGATAACGGAAATGAAGAATACATGGATTCGTCCAATGGATTGGCCAACTCTTTGAATGTCAAGTCTCCCATATATATCGGCGGTATTCCAGAAGATCTGTCCAAATCAGCCAAAAACAATTTAAGAGGCGTAGAAAAGACGGCTTCTTTGACCTCATCTGTGGTGACGTCATTCCCGGGATGTCTGCGAGAGCTGAATGTTATGGCCAACAAATACGAGTTCGGTATTCAGAGTGTTGGCTATAACGTGTCCGACTGTGGCAACCATTCAGAGTCGGGTTCGTTCTTCCATTCGGACGGCGGACTCATTAGACTTTACGACGAGTTCAGAGTCGGCTCACAATTCTTTGTTAATCTGGAAATAAAGCCGCGAACCCTATCCGGAGTTCTTTTGGCTGTGTTTGGACAAACAGATTATCTCATCATTTATTTAAATGAAGGAAATCTGACTTTTGTTGTGGACAACGGGGCGGTAAGACATGTGTGAATGTGACAAATGATTGCAATTAATTAACTCTACGGAAGGGCGGAAACGACATTTGAATTGTTGGACTATTTTATATAGAATTATATCTAAATTAACAATAATTAGAAACCTA
>JAQFXN010002266.1:0-13069 GCA_034693365.1 Liacarus xylariae
CTTGAGAATTAAGATTGCAAAATTTCATGAAATTTAAAAAAGAGTGAAAGTTTCAGTAAAACTTTCAATTTAAAGTTTCACAAGAGGTTAAAACTTCATATTTTATGGAAAAATATTTTTTGAGGTGAAAATTTCAGTGAAACTTTCATGAAAGTTTCACAATATTTCACTCTTTGCAACCTTACTTATAATCCATATATTATTTGCAGATATTTGTTGGCAATGAATCACAAAAATTTTGAGTCGAGTTTAAGTGCGAATAAATATCTGACAAAAATATTTCTCTTATTTTTATTATTCTCTAAAACTTTTTCAAGAATTTAACTTAAAATAGATTTCTTGGAGATCATTAACTTTAAAGACATCCCTTTTCACACTTTAAGAAATGGACCTTTTATTAAAAATAATAACAATAAAAAATATATTATAATATAATAAGATTTTTCTTAAAAACCCATTATTTTATGCCCACATTCTCATTGAATTATATAAAGCATTAGATATTTATTCTTAAATTTATTTTTCATTTTCTTATTCATTCTTCTGTTTGAAAATCAGTTTAAAATTTTTTTCTACTCTTATATATTATTTGAATAATAAAATTTAAAATCAAAAGAAAAAACAAAATCAAAACCACATTTAACTATCGAATAATGATTTTTAAGACTATGGGTTCTCATGAAAACAATTTTCTTATAGGAGTTAGAGGTCAGACCAATACTGAATTTTTAATACTCTCTGAGAGAGAAAGAGAGGCATTAAATAAAATAAAATTAAAGAGAAAAAGAAAAAATTCAAAAAAAAGATCATAATATAAGTAAATCAGTCAGTATTTTATCGTACTGTGCAAAAAAGCATTAAAAATTTGGAATAAAGTTAGTGCACTGCAGGTGGCACTCGAATAATGTCTGGCCAGAAGGCACAGTACGATATTCTCGACTCTGCAGACATTAAAAAATATATAAGAAATACTCCAAGAGATAAGACTTCTAACACCGCATATGAAAGAGAGCAGAGAAGTAGCAAAAAACGTAATAAGTATTTAAATTTTATGATAAATTTTAATAAAAGTCAATCGACTTCTCTCTTATTCATCAGAAATAAATAAAAAATTCTTTCTTTAAAAAAATAAAAACATTTATTCTTATTTCGCGTTTTATACAGTTTAGGCAATACTTTATAAATATAAATGCATTGACTTTAAGGGAAATAATAAAAATCTGAAGAATAAGGATTTGATGTGAAGAGGAATACAAGAATTTGAGAGCAAAATAAGAAGTATAGCTTTAAATGGAATGAATATATACTCCAATATAGCAGTGAAGTAATCATTGGCTATAAATTATTCAGTGAACACAAAAATGTTTGTGCGATAGGAGAAGAAGTTCATCACTAAAAAGCACTGTCAGAGCACTCAAGAGAGGAGAGAGAGCAGGAGGTGTACTCTCATTGTACTGGAGTTTAAGATTTTAACGATTTTAAGCTTTCGAGAGCCAAAACATAACACAACAGACAGTTCACTGAAATTTTTATGTTGTTTTTATTTATAAGTTTAGTGTAATATTCACATAGAGTTTAAGCAATACTATTAAATATATTGCGAGTAAATTACGTTTAACTTTATATATAACTTATATGAGAAGTTAATGTTTTTTAATGAAGGGCTCAATTATTTCTTTCATCCATAGCATGCTTTCCATTAGTTTTGCTTTAATCGCAATCCATTATTAGCACACGTTTTACAATATTGTTTTCCCTATTAATCCTTTTGCCCATACCTTTAACACCACAAACGATGGTTTCCCAGAAACAACTCTTTTTCTATCTCTTTATTAGTTATTTTACGGCAAAATTATTTTCTATGAATTAATAATTTTTTTATGATAACTAATGAAAGAGTGCGGCGAATATAGTAATGGATTTTGTTTGAAAAATAAAATTTTGCAAAACTTTAATAAATAAATTGAAATACTCTATAATTAAAAATTAAGCCACTATTTCAGTGACTAATTATTTGTGTATTACTTTTCAATTATAGTTTGTAATAAACATACTCTACATTAGAGGAAAAGTTTTTGATTACATAAATATGAAAATAAAAATATCAAAAACAGCAAAACTAAAAAGAAAAATGATTTATATTATTAGATATTTTGTATTCAAAACTATGGATTCAAACTATAAAACTATCAAAACATTAGGAAACAGTGAAAACAGAGAGAAAACAGTGAGAAATCACAGAAAAGCCAAAACTGAAATTGTTTTTAGCGAATGTGAAGCGAATGAATGCCATAATGTTTTAAAACTAACATTTATTTTAATTATCACTGATATTAATAAACATTAATAGTTTCAGAATATATAATAATAGAGTAGAGAGTTGTGAGCAAAATGAACAACACTTTTGTAGAGAACCTGTAAAATATTATATACACTTGACTTGTAGTGAATGTTTGGAATTCGCAATAATATTAAATAACAAAAATATAAAATATGAGAATTAAAAACAGCACAGAAAGAGAGAAACACTAACATTGCATTCATCATTGACTCCATCGTAGAGTAAGTGTTGCATAACTTTAATATAATTTTATTCAATAGAATAAATAAATTATTCGCAAAATCATAGATATATAAGACGTTTAATGTAAAAATATTTTGTTGTAAAAAATGTTAAAATCTTATTCCTGAATTTCAATTTCCCATTTAATCAATTTTTCTTCTTGTTAAATATTTTTCAATTTTAAAAAAACCAGAACTGAATCAAAAACGAATGTTTGCGAAAAAAAATTGTCTCATTTTATAGCAATTTATTAAAATGTGAAACAAGTTTTAAGTTATTTTATTATATGTGAAATAAATATTTCTCAAAATCTAATTATTGTTTTTAAATAAAAACACTTTAAATGAAAAAATCAATTAAAAAACGAGATTAAGATTCAGAAGCAAAAGGAATGAAGAGATTTATTGTTGTTTTAATTTAATTTTCCTTTTTTAACAAACAATTCTAAACTAGTGTTTAATTAGAAGTGAAGTAAAAAATCAAGTCTTAGAATATTAAATATAAGCTTTGATAAGACATTATTATCTGCAAAAGAAATTCTGTACACATAATGAAATTTTATTCTTTAAAATGAGAAAAAAATAGTGAATTCAGAGATAAAATTTATTTTAGTCAAGAAAAGTTAGAGATAAATTACACCAGGGTTAAGAGAGTATCGATGCCTCTGGTTTACTGTGCGCTCTATATCTACTATTGGCCGATAGGGAGCGGTAAATCCCAAAACTGTAAGAGTAGTCATACATAAAACGCATTCAAAAGAGACTTTCCATTCCTTTTTATCACAACAACTAAACTCTTTTAATCACGAATTCCAAGCGATAGCACAGATAGTAAAAAATCAACTTTTTTTCTCTTCTTTTAATTTTATTTATTCTCAATATATTTGAGTTTTTATTTTTATTCGAAAGAAATAAATTCAATTTCAATCAATTTAAGCGCAAAACTCAATAATAATCAGACAATGAATTATAAATGACATAAAAACGAAAAACTAATTAAAAATCTATTAAATAATTGTTAATTCAAAACCAAATGAATTACTAAAACGAAGAGAAGAATAGAAAAGAATAAATAAATTTAAATAAATTTTGTGTTTTGTTTGAGAATTCAAATCAAATGTTCGCGATTTGGGGAAAAACTAAGTTTACAAATAAGAAAAAAAAAATTATTTCTTGATTTGCAATTCAAAAGATATTTTATATGAAAAAAGAGGGATAAATAAGAAAAGAGTTTAACTTCAGATGTATGTAATGTATGAGAGAATAAGTCGGCGAAAAAATAAGTTTTCCTTTGTATTATTTGAAAAATTATATAAAACTGGATTTACTATAAATTGGCTTAACTGCAGGGATGTGGACGGTCAGAGAGGTCCAAAACAGCACCTTAGAGTCGAGATATCACAGAAATAATCAAATCAGGGTACTTTTCACATCATTTTAGGAGATAATTTAGGGGGTTTTGAAAACAATTTTAAAATTTTAGGTGGGGGTCGAAAACTCAACGAATTTGATTGGAAGATTAAAGCTTTTTCGAAACTTGGTAGGGGTACCCCAAACATCCCTAAATTGCCTTCTAAAAGGATGTGAAAAGTACCCTGATTTGATTATTTCTGCGATATCTCAACTCCAAGGTGTTCTTTTGGACCTCTCTGACCTTCCACATCCCTGCTTAACTGTAATGAAATAACGGGGAAAATATATAATAAGTTTAGAAAAGGAAATAAATAAATATATTGAATATAGAATAAAATATAGTGTATTATAGACATGATTACTGAAATTTAAAAGAAATCTCTGTATGGCTTAAGACATCTAATCTAATCAGAAAATTTACATAAAAAGAGTTATAATCGTAATAAATATTTGCGATAATAAAATGGTAGTAAAAAAATAAATATAAGTGAAAAAATTCCAGTAATAGATAAATAGCGAGAAAAAGATTTATATATATTTTTTTAGATGAGTTGTTGTTAACACAGTTGTGATTATCGTATAAGTCGTATAAATAGTGAGTGAATTGAGATTAATATTTAAGAAAAAAATATTCGTATATATAATAATAAAAAAAGTTAATAAATAATAAAATAAATGGAAACATTAGAATAGACTAAACAATATATTTTTGACAAATGAATTATGGGTTCAATTGAATTGAAATGAATTAAATTAAATAACAATTTTCAAATCCAATCCAATTTTAATATTAATAATAAAAATAATTAATAATAAAATTTGAGTCAAAAAAATCAGATCTAAAGTCAATGAATTAAATAAAAAAAAGTCGAAAACCCATTTCTTTCTCTTCAAACTTGACATTCAATTTGAAACAAAAACAAAGAAAAAACATTTAATAATATTAATAGTTTTTAAGCACTTATAACACTATATTAAGACATTTCTAGTCTAATGACAGACAGACAGCAGAATATATTAAAATACGAAAAGAAGAAAAAAAAATATTATTAATAATAATTTTGTCATTTTTTTCTTTTTAAATAATAGCAGACATAGAATGAGAAGAAAAAAATCACAGAAAAAATTGAAGTGAAGAAGGAGTAAAAATACTAAAATACAATTTGATGAGACCTTAACACACCCTTCCAGTCACCACCGAATCAAAAGTGTGATTAATTACTAAAACATAACACAAAAATTTAAGGGTTAGGGAGAGTGAGGGAGAGGGAGAGAGGGAGAGAGAACATCAATTGAAAAAATATTGTTTGGAGTGCAGAGAAGAAGAAAAGGCCGAAAAAAATAATAAAATATCACAAATTTTAATATTTATTATTAATTTCTTGTTTTTTGCTTTTCGGGCGCTTTTATATAACAAATGAGTTTGTCTGAAGTTTTTGTTTGACTTTCAAGTTCAAAGTCAGATATAGAATGAAAAATAATATTTTTTGTGTTGTTTTTATTTCTTGCTTTTTGTTTCCGAAATCTCGTGTCACTTCAGAGATGCTGTTGTGTCCTCTGACGAGAAGAAGTTGAATAAAATGTTAAAAATAAGAAATACCACCGAAAGAAATCGGTAGCAAATAATAAATATGATAAATAAAAATTATTGGCCGTTGGCTCGAGTGGAGTGAGAGGTGAATATTATTTTATATATAATATAGAGTAGAGAAATATCAGGTATGGAAACGAGAGATAAAGAGAAATAATAATACAAAACAAGGACTGCAAGGAATGATGCGTTGCGTTCAGTGCAACAGAAAAATAGAGAAAAAAAATCTAAACTTCATATATAGAGGCAAAAGAGGCGAAACTGTCAATCAAAAAACGAGTGAACAGTCAGTCATACGCCTGAAGCCAATTCATAAATACATGCACTGAGTATTTCAATGGATGTACTAAAACACTATAACTATAACCTAAACGTATTGCAGGTGTGCTCTCAAGACTGAAGACAAGTCATCATAAGAGTAGAGAAGAGAAAAAAAATCATAACTTCATGTGCCTGTGCTTTGGCCTGGAAATTATTATTATTATTAATACACTGTCTTATAATAATTATTAAACATATATTTCTATTCGTTATATATATTTATATTCTTTTCAAATATGAAATGAAAAAAATCAAAATAAAAATACAGCAAAAAAATTGTTGCGAAGCCAGAGATCATTCATTTGGTCGCTAATTGTGTTGTGGAAGTGCTTACACTATATTCTTATATACTGTACCGTATATTTTGCTACTAATTCTAAAGCACAGACACCATTCAGTGCTACCAAAAACTTCAGGTAATATGGGTTCAGTACTATCTGTGTGTGTCTCACACTATCCGGTAATATGGGTTTCATTTATGATTATAAACATAAAGTGGTGTAAGATATGCGTAAATATGTGTATAAGAACTACAATTCCTATTCTCAAGTCATATACCAGTAATACAAGTAGTTTCTAGTGGTTTAGCATCTATTGAAATAAAAACAATCACACATTTGCCAAATAACACATACAAATAAAGTACAAGACATTTATATAATGGACAAACAAAACAAAAGCAGAACAGTTAGTGGTTTTCTGATAAGAATTATAATACACGTATGAATATCTTATAAGTCATACGTAAAGTGCTTTTCATACATTACTTATTATACGTTACAAGTGTTAAATGTATGGAACAGTTCTAAATCTCACACTAAATAACTGCAAATAACCCAAAACCACACAACAGTATTGTATTAAAAATTAAAAACACGGAACTAATTCTTATGAATTATTAGTCTTTTATTCCCAATTCAGTCAAACAAAAAAGAAGATAAGAAAAATCCAACGGAAATATCCGAAAAAAATTAAATCATAAATAATAAAATTTGTTAAAATAAAAATTATATTTTAAGTCAAATAATTTCTTAAAGGAAAAGGAATTTTTGATTAAACAAAAAAAAGTTTAATAACTTTTAGTTAACAGAAGTAATTAAATCAATTACAGTAAATGTATTCCACATAAGAAAAAGGTTATCCATAACTGTATGGAAACCCTGAAAAATACAGTAGAAATGGTTTTGGACTGAAAGCAAAAAAAACAATAAAATAAAATACGAGAGAAAAGGGATGAATAATCTTAAACATTAACACAAAAAGAATGTGTTGAAAAATTTTTCTTCGGCTGCAAATAAAATCCATTTATTTCATACATTATTTTGCATAATTAGGACATAAATCATAGCTTAGAGTTCGAGAGCGAGAAAAATAAAGATAAGAAGAAAAAAACGTCAGACGCGAGCATTCAGTTCTCTGTTTTATATACAGTATATTACACACACTCTTAATAATAATTAAATGACTTATATATTATCAGCAAAAATATATTTATACATATAAAAACTTCAGTCAAAAAAAATTGTTAATTGTTTTAAATGATTCGTTGCGACAGAAATGAATGAATGCTTTGAATGAGTGAATGAGAAGACAGGAGAATGAATAACAACATAAAAACCATAAAACAATTTATTTATTGATTTAGATATTTAACACCTTTTTATAGCAATTTATATAATATTTATTACTTTTATTTGAGATAACATTCACGAGTGGAAGAAGAATGAGTGATATTTTTGACTGACATTTAACATCAAATGTTTAGTTCAGAAGTTATAAATCCTAGTCTATGGTTATTGTATAGAAAACAAGGACCGGTGCTCTCTCTCGCGCGTTGGCTGTCAAGTATGATAAAAGCGGTCCTAAACTCTATTGATATGCCATACGAGAGATGTATAGAATAGTCTAATAATATATTATAACAACGAAAACAAATTACATTTTCAGTGCTTTTACTACAAATTTTTCATCTGTCTGTCCATTTGAAATGAGTGGAACTGTAGTGTCGGTTCGGCTAACTCTTGGGGTAGTAATTGGTGGAAGTGGTGTCGAATAAATAGTTGACAGAAAGAGGAGAAAAAGGCATTGATTTTACAATCTTTTTTAAACGACACAAAATTGAGAGAAAATGTCTTTTTCACACACAACACATATACTGGGGTATTATTATTATCATTTAGGGGTCAAGTCGTGTGAGAATCTATTTAATAGTGTATAATAGACTTAAAATGCAACCACTTTTGAGCTCATTTTCTTATTCTTTTACCCTCTTTTTGGCTCATTTTTCTCGTTTTCTCTCATTTAAAACTCTCTTTTCTTTATTTTGAGTGACGAGTAGTTTAGAGTCGATTCTTGCAGTCATTCCACTATTGGACAGCCGGACGACTAAAGTAATGGAAAATAATTTTTGGTCTCATTTTCTCAACAGAACTAAACACAATGTTTCTCATAGAGAGCTGTAGAGCTCAGGGTTTGAAAAGCTGTAATACTTTTGAAGAGGAATAGGTCTTTGCTATTGTGAATGTTAGTGTTGCTCAACGACAACGACATTATGGGGAAAGGATCCCTTGGCTGTACACAAAAGAACGTACGCGCCCTTGTAAGCCGTCACAAAGTCACTGGCGTAGTGTGTAATGGAAGGGAATGGGATGTGATGTGCAATACTGCAAATATTGCAAACGGAGGGCATTTCTCGTCACTTTTGTGCATTACATTTGGTCTATCGGTGCCAGTGATCACATTGTAAGGAGTATTGAGAGTGAGAGAGAAGGCAGTGATACCCCCTTTAATAGTAGTACTTTTATAGTGAGTCTATGTGGCACAGGCACAGCATCCCATCCCAATAACTATTATTGATAACAGCTGCTCAACTATAATATTGGTGCCAAATACAAGCCATTTGCCAATCTAACAGTGCACTGCTCACAGTCACCTACCAGTCCTCAAATATTACTGTTAGTCTTTCACAGCAGTAATGTATAAAAAAAATAGTTTTCAAACTTTTCATTCATTTCAATGCAAATTTGGGTTTTGTCGGTGAATGCAGTTAAATGTTAGGACAGTGTGTCTGAGAGGAGACGATTGTTAGGATAGGACGGACTGTGAAAGAGAGGAGACGAGTAGTATTGGGTCGACAATAGTTGAGCGACACGTTTACCAAATTGTGTGCTCAGTTGCAGTCGAATCGCGGGTCAAACGATTATCTTCTGGTGAATGGACACCAAAAGGTAATGCAATGCAGATCTGACTTCACATACAGTCCGACTGTATATCTCTTTTCAAATTCAAAAGTTTGACTCCAAGTCAGTCAGTGAGGAGAGACAGAGCGGGGGAAGTATTTTTAGGCCAACACCGATAGCACACATAGAAATGATCTTTTGACTGAATAGGCAAACATTTGCATGACTGGGCTCTTACTAACTCATAAGAGCGCCCAACTATGATATGAGCTAACTCTGCAAAAGTTACTCGTATTTAGAAATTCGACACAATATATGACAAACACAAACACTAAATACAAATGAAATAATCAAAAGAATAATACAAAATATATATTTTTAACGATAAATAAAAACTACAGTTTTGAACCAAAAATTGTGTAACGAAAACGAAATCAAAGCCTATGACTGTAATAGTGGTTATCGAAGCGAATATTAATAATCGTTTCAAAAGAATATATTCTTATATTATATACGATTATCAGACGATAATCTCGTTGTATCGCTAATAGAAATTCTTTTAAAGGCAATTATGAGCGCATTATATAAAAAAATAAGAATTTCTCCGCACAGAGTGCCAGTCGTGCTGTGAAATTCAAGGACAGTAACATATTTTCTACGCCAAAAAATGTTTTAATGCTTAACCAAAAAGGCAACCAAAGGCATGACCAACACGTATATGAGTATACGTCCGAACGCACAGATATACTTTGTATATACAGACTGGATATGCATTACATCTCTCATATTCGGTACTCACGCAGAGAGAGAACGACCAGAAGATAGGAATAGTAGTGAATTCGAGCAGAGATAGAGAAGAAGGCGAGAGAATCCCTGCAGTGTTTAAATGGCAAATATCTATAGCTTTTGGTAGTTTAAAAGCACAACCTGTGGTACACCTCTTCTCTCCAACTCTCTCTCCTTCCCTCTCCCGACCGCCTCATGTATTCTCATTGTTCAGATAGTGTAGCCATTGGCACAGTTGGCATTTGCATCGGTGAGTGGCCGCCAATACATAAGTCACTGGAGAGAGAATTAAATATATTTTCTTTTTATTTCAATCGAGTCATGTATTGAACACAACGTGAGCACCAGAAGAGATCAGTTCCACAAAAAAAATAAGATCACATTACGATATACTCCAATCTTATATACAGACTATAAGGTATGTGCAGTTGTGATGATTAAAATGCATTTAAAAGGCATCGCAAGAAAAAGGATGGATAGTTCGCACTGAGAGAGAGTAGAGAATGCATTATTCATTAGACCGGTTACTACTCTCTCATATATACTCTAATTTTAATGATATTTTTTGGCAATAATTCAAACACATATACAAAACTTGTACACAAAAATATAAAATATAATGAGAGCACATATAAGCTTCTGCTTAAATAATACCATAAAATTTCTAGCGTTTAAAGCATTTACAAAAAAAATAATTTTCTAATTTTAATATTTAGATATTCATTAGATATGAGACTACGCTCTCATTCTCTCTCAACTAACGACTAAGGATTGGTCACAAAGAATGTGATGATTCATCTCATCTATTAAATCAAGAATCGAAAGAGAAATCAAAAAAATATTTAATAATAAGCAGAACAAAGTTTATATAATATACAAAAATCTGAAACTTCAATAAAAAGTAAAAATCACTACAAAAAAATTTATTCAACAAAAATTAGTTAATAAAATCAAAATTTCATTTAATTTGGATTCACTTTCTCTTTCAAAACAGAAATTCAAATAATAATAATTTAATACTAATTCACAATTCATATAAGATTTAGTGAAAGAAAATAAATAATAAATTCCAACAAAATTGGTATTTCGCACACAAGTCATGTCCAAAAAGTAAAAACTTTTGAATAGGAGTTCTGGTGAAAGAGTACTTCTGGTTATAAATAAGTGAATACTATCTTGAGTTAAAATCTGTACAATACCTACAATACCTCCGAGTTTTATACACAACAAACTACTATTGAATCGGAGAAAAAGAGATAACTATTTTCTAAAGGATGGGATACTCTTGAATGGACAGGCAATTTTGAAGAACCAGAGCCCAGTAGAACAGTGCAGAACAAAATCACAACAGGGTTTTAATGTGTATTTCTTACGGAACAAAACACGTAGTGCTTAGAGCGCAATAGAGGTAGCATTTGTTATAAGGAGTGAATAGAAATAGATAGACAACTGACTCTCAAAACAATCTTTAAAGTGGATGAACACAACCCTATTTTCAAATGGTTTTGACTCTCACTGTTAAGTACCAGCAGAACAGGAGAGAGAACTTTACGAGAAGAAAGATGTGATCAGATATATAGCCTCAGGAGAAATATATATATATTTCTAGATATGAGTTAATACACTATTTTTACAATGCATTTAAGAAAATAATAAGAAATAATAATATTTTCTTTTTTCTCTTCACTTATAGTCGTAGCGTATAATACATGTAATGTTAAGTCGAGTGAAACATTAAAACATAGATATATTGTTAGTTATTTTAGTTGTGTGTGTTTTTTAATTGCATTCTCGCTCTTACACAGCAGTTAATGTCAATAATAGTCTAAAATTATAATTACAATTCTCTTCACTATAATTATATGAGCGATAATATTGCAGAGAGTCGTATATATAATATGCATATATAAGAAAACGAATGGGGACTTTATATTATGAGTAAGTATAAGTGAGATAATGAATTAATTAAAGGGAATTTGAATTTTTTTATTATTCTTCGAGAACTGACAACAACTTCATAATAACTAAAATAATGACTTATTTTTCAAGTGTCGCTCACTTTTCGATTTGTAATAATACAACAAACAGTAGTAATGTTTGCGTTAAAAACACATAAAATTAGTGTATATTTTGTTAGGTTTGAGATCAAGCATTCAAAAAACAATACCCCCTCTCTCTCCCCCTCTCCCCTCACTCAGTGATTCGAAGAAAAAACATTATATTTATATTCGAATTATAACATATATTTAATATTAAACAAGAATTTTGTTTCTAATTTATTCGACACCGAAATACTGGTGGAAGTGCTGTGGTATTGTGTGAAGAGTGGAGAACAAGTTATACAATAAAAACCTCATATAATATATAAGTTATACAACAGATTTCGAGTGTATTATTAGCCGTAAATCATTAGCAGAAAAAGTTTGAGCGAAGAATAGATATGAGAGAGTAGTGAAAGAAAGTCATATGAATTCTGTATTCAAAAGTAGTCATTGTTTTCTAATGTCAATAGTGGGGACACATTGTTCTCAGTTCTGTAATTAGAGGTTTCCTTTGATTACAAACAAATGGGATATAAAAGGAATGCTTTGAATATAACACTCTCTCTAACACTCACTAAATATAATGAATGTTAAGAATAGTTTTGAATTGAGAAATCATAGACTTTTAAAAGAGAAGAGGATAGGGAGGAGAGAGAGAAATAGAGAGACTCTTTGGCTCTTAAAACGATAGTTAATGTAAATCCCAAAAACTCCTAACGACTGTGTGTTTTTGAGAGTGAATTTTCTTATTTTTAGAAATCTAATAGAGAATACCAATGCTCTCGTTCTACAGTATAATACAGGGGAAGAGGGAATTCAACAGAAAAATGTTGTAAAAATAAGAAGAAGTGGAAGAAAACTACAGAACATTCAACTGCATCGAAGAAAATTATAAACGAAAAATAGGAAAAAAAACTTTTTCTTTTCGTTCAAAAGATTGAATTTCTTAGCTTTACGTTCATTAAGATACTAACTCTTATATACAGTGCTCTAAAAACTTGAAGCAAAAGCAAAATAAAATGAATCCAACAATTGAAAACATATGGTCTCTAAACTTAATAATACTGTATATAAGAGAAAGAAATACTTATATAAAACGTAGACTTATTGTGAGTTTAAGGAGTAGGAGAAAAGAGATAGAGTGAGAAGGAGAGAGAGAGAGAGAGAGAGAGAGA
>JAQFXN010002267.1:0-13069 GCA_034693365.1 Liacarus xylariae
AATAATTCAAACACCAGTCAATTTCTATTATTAATAAACTTTTGTATTATTAAATACAGTTAAAATTCTATCTGTGCTATACAGAGAACACATCGCATAAAGCAATTTAATTGGTTTTTTGTATCTGACCCATTTACACGAATTGATGGAATTTAAAGCAATTGGCCTGGAATAAAAGACAATTCAACAGATTTGCAAAGAATATGACTTTTGGAAGAATTGTTGAAGAATTTACCGGATATTCTTTTTTATTCTTATTGCAAAAAAATAAAAAAAAATAAAGTGAGATATAAAGTGTTTGGCCACTACCAGAACGAAATACCAAACAGATATTTTGGCAAATTTGGAAGCATGATTATTTTAAAAGCATGTTTCACTAGTTATAATGAATGTATGAGAGATTAAACTTATCTTATTTCTAACGATAAGGCAAAGCATGTTTCAGAATAAATAGTAATATTTATAAATATTTTTCAATTTTCATTCTTTATATGAAATTCAATATAATTTATCAAAACTCACCTGAAGGTCGATTCGGATGATCTAAATCTATTGAATTATCCCCTATTTGAAGGGCTTGAGCTTCATTATTGGAGTTGGAAAATGAATTACTGTTGAGTCTTGAATCCACAATTTCAACCGACGGCTCCAGTAGTTCTTCACTGGCTTTAGAAGTGCCGGCGCTATAATTGACTGTTTCAGCCATTTGTTGATGAATTACATATAAATTCGTCTCTTTTTATATTTAATTTAAACATTTGTTTTCAGAACTTATCTCAGAAGTGGGCAAAAGGTTTATAATAGAGATAAAGTCGAAATCCTAGCAATGATATCAAAAACCAATAGTTCAAAACCTAAGGCAACAGAATATGAGTCACAATTAGAAATATTTTTATTTATGAAGAATACAGTATTTATTTTATATGTCAATCGTTTAAATAAACTAAACGATAAAATATAATTAATAATTATTATATATATTATTATAATGTATTGAATTACACATTATTTCCCGAAATGCCATTAAATGTATGAATGTATGCATTAAAGGAAATTAAACGGATGTTAAGGCAAAATAAAGTAAAGACAGAATAGCTTTTTTGACAAAATAAATCTTTATTTAATATTAAAGACATTTAAACACAAAATTATATTTTATAAAAAAAATTAAAAATATAAGAGTTTTTATATTTACATAAATTACTTCTATTATGTTATGTCAGTTATAGTCTTTCAATAATTAGACAACAATTTAAAAATTCTTTCGTTTGATTCATTGGGTTTTGTATCGAATGACTAGTTTTGGAAATAAAACGAATTCTGATTTTTAAAAATTAAATATTTTTCTCATTTTTTTTACTAAAACTTTGAATTAAAAAAAATAATTTAATCGATTTTTTCGGTAACACTTGGGAAGTGAATAACACATAACTGTTTGCCGAAATCGCAAACCACTGCCCGACTCTGTGACGACATCTTTAAGTTTTTAATGTAATTTTGTTTATCGCAATTCGTATCCAATGCCACAATCCTTAGTGGAATGGCTTCTGATATATCCCAAAGCACTAAATGATCTTCTCTTGCGGTCACCAGAATATTAGGAGTGAGTAAAAGCATTTCTTTGCAAATCGAATGGTGCTATCGATTAAAGAAAACATTAAATAAACTAAAAGCAAATTAAACATAAATTAAGATATTGTTAATTAAAACTCTACTCACATGTTGTATACAGTGAACAAAATGACCTGAAAATTATAAATAAATGTTAGATTAAGAAAAACATATCAATTGTTTGCGCATTGAATACCAGAATATTTATCCCAAATACAAATCCTATTGTCTGTTCCCGAACTAATGAAATAGAGTGGAGTAGCGACTAATGAAGTGACCGATGCGTCCAAATGTGCCTCAAGACTGAAAACGCAAGTGCCGGTCAACACATCCCACACACAGAGCTGTCCCACTTGACAACCGCTTATTGCAGTGGACGGGGAATACTATGGGTGGAAATGCATGGATTGAATATTAATCTAAAATTGTTTCAAAGTAAAGCACAAATACTTTGTCGATTTCAATGGTAGTGATGCCCCCGTGATGGCCATGTAGTGTAAAACAGTTCTGAGCCGTGTCTGTTCGGTAGACCTTCAATAAGTGGTCTAAACCACCGGTTATTATGTTTGAGGATTCGATTTGGAGAGAAGTGATGGGTTGTAAGTGAGCGCGAACTGAATGCAACAAATTATAGCGAATCAATTGGCCTTTGGCCGGGATTGGCGTCGACTGGGATGAGGAGGAAATACTAACTGAGAAGCCGTTTATGATTTCTAAATTGAATATTTCGAGCGTTCCGTTCAGTCTTGCGATAATCAGTTTAGTGTTCGTGGCTTTGAGTTCAGTAACACCACTCCTGTTGTCGTCATTGAAATAGCAAAGACTGCCGTTAAGTGCGTCCCAAACTTCGAATCGACCGCTTCGACAGCCGATTATAACAAGTTTACCGAATATTTCTGAGCACCAAATCGGCTCAAAGGGAAGACTCGATTCAATTTTGAGGTTAACTGAGATATCATTCGCTGAAACGTCTTCTGAATTGACGACAGCATTAAGTATTAGTTCAGTCAAAATGTTTTGTGACGAATGAGAGTTCTGTCGCGAGAAGAATGAGGAGAAGTTATAGCCATCAGTAGTGCTACCGGTTCTGCCTTTGATGGTCGACAGGGAATGACTGTCAGACAAAGGAGTTGAGCTTTGCTTCGGATTGGGTTCCATAAAATTGGTTGTGCAGTCTGTCAAAAAGTCATTTCCATTTCCGGGCGAAGAGCCATACGTAGAGTCGGAGGAAAAGCTTCCGCTGGGCTTATGGGAGGGTCGGAATCGTTTGCCCACTACTGAGTTCTGTTCATTAAAGCGCTTTATGTATGTGTGACACTCACCCGACAGTACGTCCCATATTCTTAAGTCTCCGTCCATACAAACCGAGACAACAAAGGGAGTGTCACTATTGGAGGCCAAGTGAATCAACTCCTGTTCGTGATCTTGAAGTCTAATTGGATTCGTTTCAAAATTGAAGTAATCATAAGTCGAAGTTCCAGACTTGGCCTCACTTCTGCCGAATCGGAGTGTTTGTGACCACGAGTCGCGCCATTCGGCATAATTACGAGTACACATACATCGATACATGAGTACAAATACATAAATAATAAATATAATACTCGGCACCGATAGGGCGACTGTAATAAAGATCTCTCCAGAAGTCCACTGCATAGGAATGTGTGGATAGGAATCAGAGTTTAAGCCAATAAAGTTGTCGTCCTTTTCATCGTTTGGATCAATCGGTTGGAGACCCGGAGGAGAGAGGAATTGCCGAAAGATTTGGGGATCGCTTTCGGATGGATTGCGGGTCAGGAATGCAGTCTCCGGATCGACAGGAATTGATAGCAGTATTGGCGGTAAAATTGTTATATAATTTCCAGACAATGAAATGTTATAATAATTGAAAAGAGCCGACCAGTGCTGTGAGGAAAGGAGTCGCCAAAGATCTGGGTTAAGGTGAACCAAACGCTGTGTTTGACTCAAACTCGAAGTCATATGCGCTTTGTTTTCAGAAATGTTTAAAAAATTTTCTGTTGTTTGCAATAAATATTTACTTTTCTGTTCACTTTGTGTTTGTTTGGAAAGCATTTCATTATTGTCGACATGTGTTGACTCCAATACAGAACTTCTGTCCAAACGATGTGATTCTCCACTCAAGTGCTCAACGATTCCAAAATTGTAAACCAATAGAGAGATCCAAATAATCAGAACTAACATCAGAGCTCTCTGTACTAAACGAGTTCGCGCAACAAAATAGACGACTCGTAAACGTTTAGGCATTTTGAATGAGTGACTCGGCTTTGCAGGTCTGGCGAACACATTCTGCGGATACGAACGGTTCCCAAACGATAGAAGACTGAAATATACACAAAACTATAAATTGATTCAATTCTAAATGTAATAAATGTTTTGTTTTCTAATACCCGTTCACATCGGCAGAAGAGTTATGCCTACTGTGCGTCTGTGAACTAATGTGTCCGTTAGTGTTGGACTTGCTATTGAGCTATAATTGGCAACAAAATTGATATAAATTAAAAATAAATTTCCAGTAAAGCGAATGTCATTGCAATCAAGTATTCAAAGTGAAAAATATATTTATTGAATGAATTGATTGTATTGTTATTTAATAAAATTTAAAAATAGAGGGAAACAGAGTTCTAACAAATAAACAATTTGTCCTTCAATGCAATCACACATTTGTTGTAAAAATTATGAAATAGTGATAATTCAAGTATATTATCGACAAATAGACAAATAATTAAATACAGTATATATTGAAACGAATTTAATGCAAACCTCAAGTCTTTGAATATCTACTGATAAGACGGTCGCAAAAAATGTGATTTGAATGAAAAAATCTGAGAGCAGACCAACGGTAGCGAAAAGACATAATTTCTGAAAATCGTTATCAAATAAAAAGATATTTAGTGAACAAAACATTTTAAAATTGATAACAAAAACAACAAAATTGTAACAAAATATAACAATTGTATCAAAACATAAATACCTGAATAATAGGCACAAAAGTAAAGAAACCAAATGTTAAAAGTGTTATTTCAGTCATCAGATTTTTGGTTATAGACCAGCCCTCCCGACTCAGGCCCTGTGCGACTCGAACTTTAATGTCGAGATGTGCTGCTGTGGACACAACAGACTTTGTCAGGACTAACATATTCTCGAGTCCTATAGTTTGTAAACAAATGGCGGAAAATAATTATTTTTATTCCAAAGACATTAAAAATAATCAAAAGACTAACCGATTATTATTACAATATATGGCAGAATATTAGTGCCATTAAGTGTCGGATTGAATCCCAATTGCAAACAAATACCCAAAGACATCATTAATGACATAATAACCGTAAGCACAGAGCAGAGTGCGAGCGCCCATTTATTTTTGATTAAATCGATTTTACCTGAAATTTATTAAAAGACAAAAAAATCAATTAAAAGATAAAAAGTATTGAAATAAGAGAAACAAAACACAAACTTACGGACAGAGAAATACATATAAAGGAAAAGCATTATATACGTTGCGCCCAAAGGCATGAAATCAGATAAAGTGAATTTGTTTTGGAAATAAATATGTGTCAGCGTTTGGTTTTCATAGTCTTCAGTGTTGTCTTCAGAGTCGGTTCGGTTGTCATCGCTGGACATTGGATTCAATGGATATTTTTTTCTTAAAAAATTATTCAATCCTTCGATATATTTTTGGCTGTGCTTTGAGAACACAATAGTTATGGCATAAGTGATAGTTCTCTGTCTCGTTCGGACGTAAAGTCTTTTGATTCCAGTTTCCATCCATGGAATGCCGAACAATATGTCCCGAAGACTACCCGAAGAATGAGGTGAAGCGAGATCTTTGATTGAGTACAACGTTTTAATAATAGTCGAGTCCTGAATGAACTTATTTATGTCGTTCTGCCATATGTTGGCCGGACTTAAAGTCAAACAGGAATAAGTCGGCAAATAAGGCGCCGACTGTTTGTCCACCATTTTGGCTATCGGTTCCGATACTTGAAAACAGAAATTATTTAGGCTTTCCTGAACTCCGCTTTGAAATAAATAAAAGAGCATTAAATTGTTTTGAATTACATTTTGTATTTAAAACAAATACTCATTAATGTATTGATAATTAGATATCATTTCCATGAGTTTGAACGACTGTGCGAGCGGTGCGCGAATGGCATCCATCAGAAGCATGTTATCCCTCCACGGAATCACTGATGACTTGACCACAATTTGTTGGACATAAGCATACGATTGGTTTGTTTCGAACTAATGGTCAAAATTGTATTTTAAAAAAATATATAATCAATGGTTTGAATCCATACCCAAACGGGAATCGCATTGTTTTCGGACACTTTATGGCCATTAATGTCATTGTCTTCTGAATGGATTGTATTGTCAACAGTTGTTACATATTTTTGTGAGGAATTTCCCAAAAGATATCGAATACCAGTTATGGGATAACAACAAATGGAGACAATTATAAGAGTGGAAAGGATGACAACAAACGAATGTCGGGAACAGATTAGACCGTATTTGTAGTACAGGTTCGACACATTCTCTTCGATACGACTCAACAGTTGTGACGAATCCTTCGGATGTGTGGCCGAAGAGGAGGAGAGGCTCGAAGACGAAGAACTCATTCGTAAATCCATTTATTAGACAATTATTAGTGAATTATTTGACAAACATTTTGTTTTGAATCGCATCACAAATACTATTAATAATTATTATATTATTAAACAAATTAATTATAATTTCATTTCATTTAAAATTATTTTTAAGCGAAAAAATCCAAAACAAAAATATTATATTTTTTATTATTGTTTTTTGTTTTCATAACTTCTGTTGAATTAATTGTGAAAATAATTTGCTTTCAATTCATATGAAAAATACAATTGATTTTTGAGATGAGTTTTGTTTTAATAAATTATTTGTAAATGAGATATAAATTCGTTGAACGCATTAAATCCTTGGGATGTTTGATGTGATTTACATTTTCTTACATTTATTTTCATTAATAAATAGATTTCTTAACCAAAACTTAACGCTTAGTATAAACTCCAACAGTGTTTACACTTCAGTCTATATTAGATCTAAGGCTAACGTAAGTGCGAAACACAAACTCAAACTCAACGTGTGTTTCATTTCAATACCACTTTTAGAGTGCATTTCAATCGTTCATTCATTTCAATGAATTTCATTGCTTTCATACGAAACGACTGACAAAATAGAGGAAAAATACTTTCAAATAGGGTCAGGACTTGTAAACCCAAAACCCATGAAACCCAACCCGAACCCGGGTTAGGGTCGGGTTTACATTTTTATAATCTGGGCGGGTTTGACAAAGTTAATTACGGGTCAGAGTTAGGTTATCATAAACGGGTCCAACGGGTTGACGAAAAATTTAAAATCAAAAGTATTTTGAAGAACTGCTAAACAACTGTCTGTAAAAAACTGTCAAATATTACGAATTAACTGTTTAATTTTAATTAATAAATTATTTTAATTGATAATATATGTTTTTAACTGGTTTGACAACAACAATTAACAGGTTCTGATTGGGTCAGATTCATTTTTTAAATATTCGGGTTGGGTTGGGTGGGGTTGGAATTGGTTAGCAACGGGTCAGGAATGGGTTGGGTTTGCTTTTAAAAATATGGGTTGGATTGAGCGGGTTTGTCTAGGTCATAAACGGGTCAGGGTTGGGTAGGGTTTAGAAAATCATGACAAGTCCAAAACCTACTTTCAAATACAAAGTAATTATGACTACTTTTATTGAACCCCTCTATAGCTCTTCAACCATTGGATTCTTGTTTTGGACCAATCAATGCCTTAGTCTTTAGTATTGAATACTTATTTTTTCAAAACGTTATTAATTATAGAGTACTATACTATTCGTTGGCTTCAAGTACTGTAACACTAGTTGTGATTAAATATAAATATTTTATTTCTTAATGATTTGACAAACATTTTAATTATTTTTTGCTCTAATTTTCTTTAACATTATTTTATTCATTGATTTCCTTCACTTAAATAACAACCGAAAAACGGATATTTATGATTGCATTCAGTCATTCATATTGTCTGAGTATTAAAAAAAATTAAGTTTTGAAACAAAATTATGAAATATAGGAAAGGGTTAATTGAATTTATAATTCATATATTGATTAAATATCAAAAGTATTTAGACATTTAAAAAATAATTCATTATTTTCCGTAAGAGAGATAAAGTTATTTTTGAGTTGAATTTCTTAAGAAATTAAACTACAAATTATTGTAGTCTATGTAAAAGTAGATAGCTTAATTTATTCGAATTACTTAAAAGACCAAAATATTTATAAAACTGTACCTCAACATTGAGTTTTAGTCTGTAATAGATTCAAAATTTCTAAAAATGTAATTTCTAAAGAATAAATATTTTTTCCTCAAATATTCCATAATTTTTAGATTAAAATTTCTGATAAAAGGAAAAGAGTTTGAAAACATTTAATCATTTGATGTGTTCAAACATTTGGTGAACGAACAGAAGTTCAACTATAAAAAAAACATATATTTATTTTTTGATTCAATTTTATTAATAAATAAACTATCGATCAAATAGTTGTCGACCACTTTTCCTCTCTATTTTGCACATATGAGGGGAATTCCGATTTACAAGTAATTTATATAATGTATAAATATATCATAATTACAACGAAATACCTCATACCAGACAATAAAACTCTAAGTTAACCTTCAAATCTCAATCACATACATATGTTCCGAAAATCCAGTTCTTAAAGTTTGTTTCAAAACTTTTCAGTTGAGTTTTGACAAAAACAAAAAGTTTTATTCCTACAGTATTACAGACAGGGATGGAAACTAAACAATCTTTAGATTGACAAATGATAAAGTAGTTTGACTTCCAATATATTTATTAATATTGTGTAATAAGAAAAAGTAAAACTTTTCTTAGAGTTCAAAAGTCCCAGTTTTACCAAATTGTTATTAAATTACTTTATTACTCATAAATAATATGTTTTTCGTGAGAAAAAAATATGAGACAATTTTGAGTATTTTTTTGTTTGTTTTATTTTCCATTGAGTCAAGGCTTTTATATGAGAAAACAATATTAATATTACTCTAGATGAATGCGAAAAAATTTTCTTTGGATAATTTGATATAGTGGATAAATCTGTGACTATATATGAGGTTTACAAAGATATATATCATATATTGTTTCATTTTATCACTTGGATTAGCTCAAAGAATGGATTAAAAGTTAAATTGTTGATACTTTGCACCCCCATAAAACCATCCAACTATCATATAAGCATAAATTTCTTGAGAATTATCAGTAGACATAGTAGAATAAAATAAGCTAAAAATTTATAAACCTTCAAAAAAATTTTCACGTTCTTCCAGAGTTAGAGAAATAAATAAATGAATATAATTGTAGAAAATTCAAACAATTATTGTTAAATTTAATTAGTAAATAAGTTAATAAATACTTTGATTTTATTTAAAACTGTAAATATTTTTCCCCAAAAACCGTGATAAAAATTGTACTCTGGTGAATTTTTGATAAAATTTTGAATTCTTAAAATGTATTTTTAATGATTATTTGCTTTTTAATTGAATACGGTTTTTGAATTTTTATTGACTATTCAGTAATTATTACTAATTTTTAAAACTGACAACGTCATGGGGTTGTCAAGTCTGACCGAGACAGGGAGGTGACGAGGAGAATATTTTGAAAAAATTGTTCTCAAAATGCCAAAAGTAAGCATAACATGAAAATTACATATAGAGAGGGTAAAAATTAAAAAGTCAGAGGAGCATTTTCTATACAGATGAGGTATTTTGATTATAACTTATAACCCCATTTAGCGACCCTTGATTAAAGCATTGACGTTTTTAGTTCGTATTCCATCAAGAATTCGTGATTATAGATTCCTAATAATGGTAAATCTGCAACAAAAACACCCCCACCCCTCCTGACTTTGTCACCTTTCCCTATCCTTGATAGTAATTTCAAAGATTTTCTTCAAAGCGTCGGAAGTAATTTTATAAAATATTTTGATAATAAAAATTAAATGGAAATATATAAGAAATGATTAATGTATATGAGAAATGTACTATATATGTTTTGATTTGATGAAAAGAATACAATTTATTCAAATCTCATTCTAGAGTAATTACCCTAATAAAAATAACAATTTAAAAACAAAACTGAATGATTCATTTAAAATAAGACAAAAATTATATAAATGGAATAGAAATACAAGGTTAATAATAGGCGAGTGTATATCTGCAGATTAATTGGGAGAGGAAGTCAGAGACTTTTCTGTGAGAACTCTTATTATTACAAGTATTTAAGAATGGAATAATAAATTGTTTAAAAGTGAGAAATATTCTCATTTTTCTACTTTATATCTGTATTATAAATACTCGTAATATTATTTTATATTATAATTTTGTCGAACAATATAACTTAATAAACTTAATTCATTTCATATTCTGTATTCTCTTCAAAATTACAGCAAAAATCTATTGATTTAACGCTTTTAGCAAATGAGAATCGCGACACTGCTTTAGACCCCAATTGAGAATCGTGTCTCTGCTTTAGCCCTCAAATGAAAATCGTGTCTCACTCTAAGCCCGCAAATGAGAATCGTTTTATTGCATTTCATTTAACAGAAAACTGGTTATTTGGGAAGGGGTTATTTTGATAATTTTCCAGAGACAGGGAGGGTTTTTAGCTATTCTCCCCATTGACTATCCCTAATAAAGACCATGATTGCACAACAAAGAAATTCTTTTATTAATAGCGAAAATGTACAATAATGGTATATAACCAAAGGTAGCCAAGGGGGCATAGCCTAAACCATTGGAAAATATTGTAAACCCATTCTCTATAATATTTTTATCACACAATCAGTGCCTCAAAATTTTCCAATTAAACTATCAAGAGGTTTATCAATAAAGACGCACAATGTACATCTTATTTCTATGAAAGCGGTTCTACACTATTAGCATTTGCTTCAAAGGGATACTGTTTTTCGATAGCGGGGATAATATATTCTGTTTTAACCGTTACCCGGATGTAAGGGATAACCCTTATTTGAATTGATATCAAATTCACTTATAGGAGCTCATATTAATGGTTCATTCATTTTTTCGATTGTTTATAAATAAATGAACTTAAATTTTGCCTAAAAAGTAGACTGAATTGATTATTTCGCTCATATGTTTCTTTTGAAAATGGACATTGGTTAGCCCTAATAAAGTAATTTAAAGTCTTTATGAAAGCAGTTCACTCAACCAAATGGCCTTAACTATTCTAGATTCAAAAATCTTCAAATTTTGCCCAGCGCCATTTATGTTCCATTTTCATTGAATATGCCTCTCTGTAATCTTTGCAAATGCTTTCTAAATTATGCCGACTCAGCCGACAGTATACGTGTGCCAATAGATATAAGTTATTAACATCACTTAAATAGATATTTTAAATAATAATTATTAATTGTTTATGAATTAGTATACAATAAAAAGTTTAAAGACAAATTGCTTCAAGAAAATGAATATATCAAGATAATCAGAATAGTAGATTGCTGATTAATATTTGACAGCGGATGGTGTCTTTATATCTTTATTAATTATTTTCACCTACAGTAATAATAATATACAGTAGAATAAAGTATTTATTTTCAAATTATATCGATTGCTGTGTCGAACGCAATATAACTTACTTTGCTTTTCTGAAAAGTTTATATTTCGGGTATGGATTGCATAAGAATTACGTTTGACATTTACTATAAACCTCCGCATAAACCGTAACAAACAGTTTACGAATTGAAGATGACCAATGTTCTAAAAATTAGTTCAAGGCCTACCCCGTCATCCAAACCTAACCCAATGAAAGTTTTTGCTTTATTTAACTCATTTAAAATATAATAAATTAAAAGCTTTGAAAAAATCTCAAAATCTTAAAAAATAAGTTATTCGTGTAATTTGGCTCCGAATGGACACTATATTTAAAACTCAATGAATATTTCCACTCCATTTCAACATCTCATTCCTGTTGTTGTTGTTAAGTGGAATTACCATTGATTTAATAGTAATGAAATGATAGTTGTTTTCTGGGAGAAGATGTTGGTGTGTATGACATTGAGACGTCAGATATTGTTTGCAATCAGATGTTTATTTTTAACACATTTAACTCAAAAGTTTATTTTTAAGTTTTTCAAACGGATTCTAACTTATAATGTAGAGTAAAGTTGAGCCGATTCTGCTCACAACCAACATATGTTAATCCTTATCCTCTTATTATAAATTCATAAATCAAATCCCATTTCCATATTAAGAATCTATTAGTTCTTTCTGTTCAATAGTTTATTGAAAATTATCACAGAATTAAAGTTTTAAAAAATACAAATCGTTAAAACATAAAAACTCTATTCTAATAATCTTATGCCAAAAGTTTTTTTCAATCATAAGATCCAAACTCTAGTTTGGCAAATGTCGAAAAAGAAATTTAGTGTCTGATGCCATATAAGGGCGACCCGAGTTCAGAGCAGAAGCATTACTACAACGACTTCATCTATTTCTCGTCCCAAGTATTTCACTCTTTCTTTACACACATAACAAACTGAAACACAAGAATAAACTGTTTTTTAAAGTTATTGGAACACAAAATGTCCTCTTCTGTGATAAAATTAGTCAATAGCTATGTGTTGTCCTAATTATTCGCATTTAATTGGAATTTAAGAAAATCAGTAAAAACTTAATAAATTGTTAATAATTTGTTTCAATTGGTTGTGATATCGAAGAAAAGTGATTATTAAACCAAAAGAATGACATCTGCTTGGAGTCAATTGGAACAGTTGCTCACGTGCTGTGTCTGTTTGGACCGATTCAGAAATCCCAAACTACTTCCCTGTCAGCACACCTTCTGTGGTGAGCCATGTCTGGAAGGTCTGGTCGATTACGCCCGAAGACAGATCAAGTGTCCCGAGTGTAGGGCAGAGCACAGGATTCCGTACAATGGAGTCCAAACATTTCCTAATAACGTGACTTTGGCCCGATTTCTAGACCTGCATCGAGGCATCACAGGTGAAGAGCCGGAACCCCTTCCCTCTCAAATGGACAGATGCGGTGTTTGTTCGGAAAAGGCATTCTGTGAGCGCTGTTCTCATTGCGATAAAAAAGTCTGCGAAGAGTGCAAAGAAGCGCATTTGGATATATTGAGGCGAGAGATCAGTCGAATCAATGTTCAGGTGCGACGGGGGCTGAATAAGTTGACAGAACACACACAACAGACCGGAAGGAATAGTGAAAAACTACAATCAAATTGTAAATCAATTCGAGAAGAGATCACAGAATCCGTTCGCAGAATAATCAAAGATTTAAAGGACAAGGAGTCAAAACTTTTACATGAATTGGACGAATACACACAAACAGAGGCCAAGAATGTGGTGAAAAT
>JAQFXN010002268.1:0-13066 GCA_034693365.1 Liacarus xylariae
ATTAATAAAATAATTGATTTCACTTAATTTATTTAACAAACGATTCACATTTAGAAATAATATTTTCAAACCTTTAATACAATTAAAATCCAATGAATTATTAAACAAATCACTGAAACATCGATTTTTAAAACATGTGTTGTGAGGCATGACTTCAACCTTCAACTCCAACCTCCAACTTCAAGTTAATTTGATATTCTATTAATTTGAAAATTATATTATCTAATAAGAGTCAGGGGGTATAGAGGGGGCGTTTTGAAAAAACTTTCTCAAAAATACAGAGGTATACAAAATCTCAAAATATGAAAAATTCATAGAAGGAGTAAAGCAAATCAATACAATTCGCACCTGTGGTGCAAAAAGAGCATAGAAGGAGTATTCTTCAAAATCTTAACCTCAGAAGAGGTAAACTCAACATAAATTTAATCTATCCACAAATTACAACCTGTTTGAATATATCCATCAATTGTTTATTAATAATTTAATAGATTTCAATAAAAGAGATTTGACCTTAATAAAATTTCATGCATTTTATTTTTGTAAATTTTTAATTCATGTGTAAAATTGGTCAAATGATGGCTAATTTTCATTGATTAGGATCATTATATAGGATAAACAGTATATTTATGTAAGCGTTTAAAGATTCTTTGATTTGTAACCAGAGTATAGACAATATCGTAAATACTACTTCTGAGCCCATATCTTATTTAATAACGAAAATCTTCACCAAAAGTAGCCAATGGGTGAAGTATAACCTCCCAAAATCTACTCACAATTTACTTTACTGATTATAACACAAATAAACAGGATTAGTTAGATTGCTTCTCCTTAATTTTAATTCGATAATCTTAGTTACCTTTCATCTTTGCGAAATTGGTACAAGTTCAGTTAATTTAGAATTCCATTCCCCTCAATCTGCCACTACAATCCAAGTTAATCTAACGAAACCCAGTCTATTACATAACCCATTTATATAATATGTTTTTCATGTCTATCTGGGTCTCCCTCTCCGTCCACGTCTCGTAGTCTGTCATAAATAGATTCGTATCACATATTCGTGATCCCTATTATGGTTGAAGTTGAAAGTCAGCACTCCTTGTATTCGATTAAATATTAAAACTTCAGAAGAATTAGTTGTAGTGATTGGAAATGAAATCAATAAAGTTATTGAAAATGCGATAAATCATTGTCAGAATTGACAACATATAACATAATTTCAAATATAAATTTTCAAATGTCTAAAAGACTTAAAAGTCAGGGGCTATTGGGTAGAGATAAGAATTTCAAATTCACAGGGAATATAGAGAGGTTATTTTGCAATGGTGAATTCCTTGCTGAATTTAATTAAAATATCGCACCTTAATAGAAGTTGACCGGATTCATATTATTTTGATGAATTATGCAAGAATCAAACAGAATTTGACTAACTTTAGCAATAATTTGACAAAATTCTGTTATTTTTCTAAGAATTTGGACATAATGTTAAAGAATACTCCAAAATCGGCTCCAAATAAGCTTGAATATTTTGCCAAAACTATGAGGGGTCGTGTTCTCTTCTTTGCATTGGGAGTATTTTGGTATTTGTCAAGAGATATTACTTTTTATATTACTATACTCTAGTAATTAGTTTGCATTAATTTAAATGTTTGAAATTATTAATTTGAATAATAAGATATGAATATTATTTCTACCAATGGTTTAGATTTGTCTCCTGTTTCTTTTAAAATACGAGAATGTTAATAATGGCAACATATTTCATACATTCCACTTTGACTAATAAGAGTTTACTACAGTATTTATCTTAAAAGAAGTCCAAGACCCCCTAAGTTTTCCCTTATAAACATAATGTGACACAACTGAGAAATAATTTTGAAACTAATTGGTTTACTAATAGTATGGTATGTAAAATTAGTAGAATCACGTAATATCAAGGATAGCCAAGGTAGGCTGAGTCAAGAAATTTAGGTGTTGTAGTTTAAGACAATTTTCTCAAAAAGTGCAATATGCGAAGGGGAATTAATATACAAACAGAAAATTTTGGCCTGCAGTACATAAAGGCATCTGTATTTTTAATCGAAACACTACTGGCGTTTATACACAATTCTTGAACATAATTTCGAATAATTTGCACACGGAAATTATTACAATGGTAGAACATATTGATCATGTAAATTTTTTTAGATGAAATGTATTTAAATATGAGGTAATTAAATGAATATACAAGGTATTTTCTAGAACATTTTTTAGATATACAGGTCTAACCTTGTTATAACGAACCTGGTTATAACGAATACCTCGTTATTACGAATAAAATTTTGAAAACATAGGACAAAACACATATTTCTCACTATAAGCTGACTGTTTATAACGAATCTGTTTATAACGAATAACTCGTTATAACGAATGAATATTTTTAGATATGTAATACAAATAGTATTCTCTTATAACGAATGCATTTTTTCAAAAACTTTTCAAAACTGTAAAATCATTTATAAAATACAGTTTTATTTATCAAATCATAAAAACTGCAAAAAATGTAAAAAATACAAAAATGTGTTAATATTAATATAGTTTTGATTAATTATTTCATAATAATGTCTTCAACTAAGAGAAATAGTTATTCTTTAGAAACTAAATTAGCGATTATTAACGAAGTGAACAATGGGTTAGATTATGAAAAGATTGTACAAAAATATGGATTGAAAAATAAATCTACAATCTGTGATATTATCAAAAATAAGGAGAAATATTTGGGTTTATCTGCAAATTTGGACAAAAAAAGGTTAAAATCAATCAAAAGAAACAGAGACTCCAATTACGAAGAATTGGATAAAGCATTATATTTATGGTGTGAAGCGATACGAAGACAAGGAGCAGACCTGACGGGACATATAATCAGAGCTAAAGCTTTATATTTTGCAAATCAATTGAATTTAAATAATTTTAAAGCCAGTAATGGATTTATTGGAGGATTTGTCAAAAGACATGGCATTAAATTTCAAACCAAATGTGGTGAATCAGAATCTGTCAATAAAGAAACAGTCGAAGAATGGAAGGAATCCATTAAAGAAATTGTCATTTCGTATGAAAAGAAAGATATTTTCAATTTAGACGAAACTGCGATATTTTACCGTTTAATGCAATGTAAGACATATTCTTTGAGAGAGGAGTCATCGAAAGGTCGCAAGACTTGTAAAGAAAGAGTCACTGCAGTACTAATTGTTAATTCTAATGGCTCTGAACGACACTTAGTTGTCATTGGAAAGAGTAAAAACCCCCGAGCTTTCAAAGGAATAAAAAATTTGCCGATTTTTTCATATTATGCAAACAAAACTGCATGGATGACATCAGAGTTGTTTAGAGAAATTATGAAAAAATTGAATCTTATTTATCACAAACAAAAACGAAATGTATTGCTAATCATCGATAACTGCCCGAGTCATCCAAATATAAATTTGAGTAATATTAAACTCTTATTCCTCCCAAAGAACACAACTTCCTGTACACAACCATTAGACGCTGGAATTATTAGAAGTTTTAAACAGAGATATCGTAATAAATTTCTTGAACACATTATTGAACGCTTGAACCCAAATATCAATTGTGAGGATATAATTAAAAATGTAAACATTCTTAATGCCATTCACTTTATGTCATTCAGTTTGAAATCCATTCCTATATCTGTGTTTGAAAACTGTTTTAAGTGTTGTGGCATTGAATTTGAAATTAATTCTCAATCTATTAATACTGAAGAGTCAAATGATTTATTAGAAAATTGGAATCAGATTAGCACTAGTATTGAGACTGAATTTAGTAGTTTTGATGAATTTGTCTCATTTGATGATAATGTCAATTGTCGTCAAGAATTAACTGACGAAGAGATACTTTGTTCCGTCAGACCATTAGATGAAAGTGAATCCTATTCTCAAACTGTTGTATTGGATGACAGTATCGATGACAGTATCGATGACTCTATCGACACAATTATTATTCCAACCAAATCTCAAGCACTTGAAAAAGTAAACGAATTGCGTCTATATTTGGGTTCATTTGAAAATGTCGACAATTCTTTTTATGATTCCTTAAACCGTATTGAAAAATTGATTTCAAGTAATAAAACAAATGGAAAACAGACTCAAATCACACAATTCTTTCAAAAGTCTGCTTAATTCTGTAATTTAATGATATGAAACTGTATTTTAACCTACAATTAAAATATTAATCAAATAAAAGATTTTTTTGTATGTAAGCTTTTTATAACGAATCCCTGTTATAACGAACGGTAACCTTGGTCCCGACCCATTCGTTATAACCAGTTTCGACCTGTATCTCTACTCAATGAGATATAGATATAAATAAACTGTGAATATGAGTGTATAATAAATCTAATCATTGTCAGATCGGGAAGAAATAGCCAACTAAGTACTAGAAACACAATCAAGCTCGAAATTATATATTTAAATTACAATATAATTTTCACAGTTTATTGGTATAAATACAACAGTTTGTAATTAAATACTGAGTTTATCATTGTCATTGATTTTTATAAATTAAATATTATTGAATGAATAACTATTAGATCAGCTTATCATTCCAATAAAAATAATTTTAGATAATTTTACTTGAATGATGTAACATATAATGAAACGTAAACTGAATTTGCTATTTTTCTATAACACATAAGTACAAGAATTTTAAAAAATTAAAAACGTTACCTTAAACATAAGAATTTATTTATATTTAGTATTATATTTATATTTCTAACAAGCTTTTTATACTCTAAGTTTTATAACCCTAGTATTCCTCTAGGAACAAGTTGTAACCTTTTAGAATTTTGAAAAATTCACTTTTGGTATGTTATTTAAAATACTCTACTGAGTGTAGAGTCTCGAGACCCTCAAAATATTAATTTTCACTAAATCTAAAACTTTTTATTTATATATAATATCTAACCAAACTTTGTTTCTAGTACTGAGTTGACTACTTCGACCCTAACTTAATTAATAATAATTTACTTGAATTAAAACTAATTTGACAAATTAAAAGAGGATATCACAAGTATTTAAGTATTTAACTGAATTAAAATTAATTTAACTGCTTTAAGACTGATATAAGTAAATTACTACAAACGCCATGAAATTACTTTTCAAACATATGATTAAGTTATTCATCGGAAATGTTTTGAGAAAACTTTGTAGCTATAATAAATATAAAAACATTTTCAAATATTTTTTTCTTTAAAACGACTTTGTTTTTAGTAAATCATCATTAGTAAAAAATACATTAGTTCAATCAAATGATAGTTGTATATCTGCTGATGTGGTTTTGCATATTTAAACAAATCGAATCCAAGAAATCTTATTTTCAAAGAAGAAATATTTTAAAATATATTTATAATTATTATAATTTCAAGATTTTCTTAAAAACAGAATGTTAATGTTTATAACTTAACCATATGTTTGAAAAGTAATTTTATCGCGTTTTTGTAATTTAAGTTTACAGTTAATTAAAGTTAACTGCAATTAGATCAGTTTTAATTCAGTTTAATTAATTTTAATTTAGGAAAAATTGTTTTAATTTACATAAGTTTTAATTAAGTACAATTATATTTTACTTAATTAAATTATTTTTAATACTGGTAAATTATTTTAAATTCAGTTATATTAGATTTAATTCAGTCAAGCTTATTTTAATTAGTCAATGTTGGATCAAATGAAATAAATTTTACTTAATATTGTGTCATGATTAATAAAAACTGCATTATAAAAAAACATTTATTTAGACTTTTTTTCAACTAATATCGCTCTCATATCACTGCTAGCAATAAGCCGTCACTTGTTCTGGAAGGAGTGGGACGAAGCTTATAAAATCAGGTCACTACCCCTACACCGAAAGGTACAAAGGCCGTTCATGAAAATGAATGAATGAACAATAATAAGTGGGTGACTGATAACATACCGGTTACATTAGGAGTACTTTGGGAGTGATTGAGTTTAAATTAGGATGAGGTTTAGAATATGCAAAGATCTCAAAGGTAGACTGACAAAAATACCCTTTCTCCTTTTGGTAACGAGCAGTGCGAACAACATTTTAATATCAAGATATCCACGTCATTTTTCATAGCATTATAGCTCACATCTCTTGAAATGCCAATCAAACAGCAGATACTAGTGTTGAAAAATGTATGTTTCAAGTATTAATCTATGTTTCAAGTTTTTGGTAAAAATTCATGCTTCTTATTAAACAGTTCATCAGTAGCAATTGTTATTTCCATTCCATTGCTTATGCAATGTTTTGACTGCATGACTATTCTAATGAATGAGTAGTTATTATTTCAACTAAAATTTAACCAAACATATTGTACAGTACTTTAATATGGAGTGCAAAAGATTGCGTCAGACCTTAAGGATCCTGTTCTGAGATCAATGAGAAATACAATGTTCAAATCAGAATCGGACTCATTATAAGCCATAGCTTAATGTTTGTGACTAGGACTGGTCGATTCTCACTTGAACATAATGTACCTCATAATATGAGGTATACAATAATATGATATAAATCACCATTATGGTGGTAGATAAGATTTGATCAATTTAAAATTGACTTTTAACCCTGACCTAAAAAGATAAATGATCAACGAAGCACATCACTTAATGAGTAGCTTAATGAACATGAATAATGAGTTATATTAACCCAGTTAATATTATTGAAGCTGATCATTGACATACTATAATGATGACAAAATTTTAAGTGCAAATAATCAGAGAAGCTTTTAAGTGCTATAAGTTTAACTAAACTTTATAAGTGCAAGATGAACTTGAACTAAGTTAAACTGAACTTAATCTATTATTGGCTAGCTCTTTTATTTACTTTAATTTATAAATATTTTTTTTATTTATAATTTATTAGATTGCTATTTTATGACTTTGTTGCCAGAGTCAGAAATATGTAAAATGTTACCAGAAGTAATTATTCATTTTATCTGTTCAATTGTGGGCGAATTAATTTATTTGTATCTCTAAATAAATAATTTTATATCAAATGTACTGGTATATATAGTACACTTCAATATGCGCAAAAACTGACATAATACAATAACTAAAATAGCCAGAAAGTTACCTTATGCCGCACTGCATTACACAATTGCAAACTGTGCAAACTCTAATTTATATTAGAAAAGTTTATGGCTTAAATAATTATGACCAAATCATTGAAAAAAGTTTTTTAACCTATTTTACCGGTTGATAGTACCGCTTCCAGAATTAGGGGCCAAGCGGTTCACAACTTGAGAACCATTTTAGCCTAATTTTATTTCAACTATAAATAACTATTTTAGTCGTTAATAACTATTTGAGTGTTAAATAACTATTGAAAAATTTTATGCTATTTGTTGTTAAAATTGATACAAACTACAATTAAATGTATTGATAATTCCTTGATCAAAATTAATTCAATATTATAGATAACTAGATAACGATGAAATATACGACTGAATTCGAGAGAAATGCAAGTTTTCAAGTCATGTGTCAAGACTTGATATGATCTCACTTGTTATATAAATAAAACTATCTAGTATGTCTTAGTTGACCATAAAGTTTTCGAATTTTGAAGAACAAACTCTCAAATATTATTTATTTATAGAACCTCCGGATCCGACAGAACCTCCTGTCAAAACATTTCGAAGACTTTTTAAATAATTTTTTTCATATCTATCATAATTACTAAGAAATGTAAAGGGGGTATAGTTATAGGGGGATTTCTTTTTTGTCAGAAAACTCTAAATGAGCAATTCAAAATACTTGCAATATTCAATTAAACTTAATACTGAACCAAAATCTCAAATTAATATTGAATTATATTGATTTCATTAGACTATTAATACACTTAATCCCTCTAAACACTAGCACTTAATCTATAAACTTATTATTTTCAAATAAACTAAAAAATATTAAGATAAGAAAATATTATAGAATTAGAATAAGAGATATAATTTATCAAATCTCTCTCTCTTTCTCTCTCTCTCTCTCTCTCTCTCTCTCCCACCCCTTCTCTCTACTCAAGAATATAGTTCAATAATTTGATAAAGCCAAGTGGAAATTTGCAATTTACATCCAATTATCAAATTAAACTTTTATAAAATCTATATTAAATAATTTTATCTAACTTATTTTATTCTTAACATTAAGACACAACTATCTAGCAAAATTGTTGCCATTGTTACAAAAGTCAAATAGTGCAAGATTATATTGATAATTTAACAGATATAATGTAGCAAAATTATCCAAAATGCATCAATTTAGTTATCTTTACAATAAATTCAAATAAACATACAAAAAAAATACCAAAATTCTTTAAAAAAGATTTTAAAAACAATAAAAAAAAATCGAAACAACAATTTCCAATTAAGAATATTCTGTGAACTTAGAAGAATAATAGATTTATGCCTGAATTCTGCTAAATTCTGTTAAATTCTTAGAGAAATGGTTAAAATTCTGCAAAATTACATCATTTCTGATTAAATTCTGCACGATCTTGGTGACTAAATATATCCCCTCATTACCCCTGTGATTTTGAGACTCTTATCAGTACCCTATACCCTCCTGATTTTTAGTTCCTTTTCTATCCTTATTATCTAAATATTTTAATCTATTGTGCTTCATTATTTGAGTAACCGGGTGCACTTATACAATATTTTCCAATTGCTAGCTAAAATAGCTATACAAGTTATTTTTTATCCATTTCCTATTCAAATATTGGTATCGTTTCGATAACCACTATTTGTTGTAGAATTTATGCCAATAGATTAGAGAAGTGAAAAGTTTATAGCGTTATATAATATATTGTTATAAATTGAGTTACCTTTATATGTAATTTATAACCATTTATTATGATTCAGTATCAGAGATGGTCATAGGATTTGAGAACTTTTTATTTTTTTAGACAATTTTAATATTTAATATTCTTATTGCAACAAATAACTATTGATATATTTATAATTTGATGTTTATATTAAAATCACCTTGCGCTTTTGCGATAATGCATTGAAACATGAAATTCAAATTTCCTAAAATAAAATTGTACCATACAGGATTAAACATGATTATAAGTAAAATGCGAAATGATAGATTATTCTCGAAAATTTTAGATTCATTTTATATTTTAATCTGTATAATTTTTTTCCTAAATTAACAACTACAATTAAATATGTATATTATAATATTAATCAACACGTAAATTACAATAGATCAAAATTAGATAGAACCGATCCTCCTTGCACATCACCAACTCAGTAGTATATTACCAGTAATTTTGTGATTACGAATGACTTATTGCACACAAAAGTGTGTTTTTTTGGCACTACATTAGCTAAACTGATCTCTCAATTGGCACTTATTTTGCTATTTTTATATATTAAATACAAAGTATACAATACAATACAAACATATATCAAGTAGAATATTCTATAGCCTAGAATTAATAGTAAAGTAAATGTACATAATTGAAAAAATTTGTTCTTAAAGGAGCTAAACATTCTTTGAATATCTTTTATATTTGTGCTTTCATTAGAATAATATAATCCAAATATTTAAATATAATTAGTTTTTTTAATGGAATAAATTTTTTTTTTTAGATAAAAACTTTTGAAATAAAGTCAAATTTCTTTATTGTTTTTTGTATTTTATCTTTTGTATGTCATACTAAATATAGAATATATTAGTTGTTCAACCTAAATTCTCTTCTTATTACATTTAAAGTATTGCAAAATGTCAGTGAACCTGATTGTTAGTAAAATATCTGCTAGATGCTACAACACAACAAGTTAAATAACTATATTTAATTAAAGTCTGTTAATTGTCTATAAAGTTTATTTAAATTTCTAGAACTTATTTTTTATTTATTAAAATTATAGTATTTATAAATGTTTCTTTGGAAAAAAATGCTCTAGATTGATACTACTGTATACAAATTAACAAATCTAATTGAAAACTACAAGCGTTAAAGAAATAAAATTCTTTATTTATTAAATTATATAGAAAGATTATTCCGATAATTAGAATATAGTTGTGGATTTCAGAATAAATTCTCACAAAATGCATAAATTGACCATAACATGAGCAGAGTAAAATCAAAGATACATGTTCAGGTGAGTTAGATATCTCTCCCTAGTGATATGCCGGTTCAGGTGAGTGCCGTAATTATTAATGGGATTTTAGGGTATATTTTCTCCGTGAGGTACCTTCACAACCAACTCTTTTTAAGTTTTGGAATTCTTCACAAAATGTGTCTTTTTCTGAATAATCTGTGAAATTCTTCTAAATAGTGTAGACAAATCAGAATATTATTATATTAGTGCTAGTTTTGGTCAAATATTGAATTCTTAAATTCTCGTAGATTACAGTAGAATTTGCCTAAATTCTATTAAATTGAATCATTTTTAATAAAATTCTATAATAATTTGAAGATTACACAAAATGAACTACCCTGGACTCCCATCCCACTATGGTAAATTTTTCGCCTAGCAGCTTGAAATGTCAGTGGACTAATAATTATATCTTAGATTTTGACTATTGCGCATTCTGAGTAAATATTTTTTAAAAATAAATAATCCTAGTTTTAAAACCTCCACCGGTAGTTTGGTTGCCTAATTATCTGCCTTTGTTGAAAAGATTGTTGATCTAATTACCAAATAAAATTCTTTCCTATATTCGATTTCTTATTGGCAAACATAAAAAGCTGATTTTTAAAAAATAGGAATTTTTATATTTATATGAAAAAAATATATTTTCCATTATTTTACTTCAATCTTAAAATAAATATTAAATATATAATTTTATTTTTATATAACTCTAAAATATTAAGAGGGAGAAAATTTATTTCCCCCCTTCAGACAAAATCTAGTGAAATCTATTTAATATTTTTCCAGTTTTCTTTTATTTATTTCAATAGAAAATTTTCAATTTCATATTCAAAAATTGTTCTCCACTACTTCTACTACTACTATTCCAATCCCCCTTTCTCTCCCACTCTCTCTATCTCTGTATTGTTTGCACACTTATTGTTTGGTTAAATATTATAAATTGAATTCTGTGTTCAAACATATCTCAAGAGCTCAATAGACAATAAAACAATTTTGATATGACTTTTCTTTAAAAAAAACTCTAATCTAAGTAATTAATCATTTCTGGTATTGATTGAGTATATATTTAGACAAAACAATATATAAATGACTTCATATACTACATCATATTCTATGAAATGATAAGTAAGAAGAATATTCTATAGTACTCTCTCTCTCTCTCTCTCTCTCTCTCTCTCTCTCTCTCTCTCTCTCTCTCTCTCTCAGCTCTAGAGAAGTTGAATAAATAGAAGAGATTTGTTTCTACAGAAAAGACTAAATTGAAATACTTTTGTTAAATAAATTCATTTTTTAAGAGAAGGGAAAAAATTGAGTTTTTATTAAAACTCCTTTCAATATGACTGAACACAAATCCAATTCATTTTAATTGTATTGATATTCTGTTTGCTAAACAAACACAGAACATCTCATATTCTGTAACTGAATCTCTACTTTAGATGAATTCTTAAGATATATTCAACTAATTTATTGTGTTTGACAGAAATAGCCAAAGGCTATAATACTCAAGGGTTTGTTAAAACTTTGGAAAAAAAACTCATTGCATGTCTATTAATTAAATAACAGACGATATACTCATCCATGTGTAGCCAAGGGTGAGGGACATGCACCCTGGAGTTTAAGATTTTGCAAAATACCCCTATGATTTTTGCCCACATAAATTTTTTGACATTTTACATTATTCTACTCTGTACATTTTTAATATTTTGAAAAATTTTATACACACTCCATCCTGTTTCAAAATTCCACATTCTATATCCACATGACTTAACTGACCTTGGCTATCTCTGTTCTTACCAGAACTAATCATCGTTTGAAATAATACTGTATTCAATCAATAAAAACCGTAGGGGTTCTACTATTTTTGATCTTAATAAATATATAGTAATTAACAAGTGGAAATATTTAGAAGCCCATTTAAGGTGGAAGATCATTTAATGGTTTAATTTTATTTTGCATTTAATTCAACTAGTTTATTTTTTGTTTGTTTTCTCCATATTTAAATAATAACAATTATGACTAAGATTACTTTTAATCAATTTAATTTGATTATATTTTTAAAAGATATTACCGTTCTACATTTATAAATGATAGAATTTTAACGAGCTTGATTATTCTTTTAAAAAACAATTCAGAAATAGACTCGAAACTGTGTTGGATTCTAAGATGCTAAGAATCTAATACTGGGTAATATGCTTAATAAGCTTGATGATTAACATAGCTTGTTTATTGCAATATTTGTATGAATAGTAAAAATAAATAGTGTGTTAGATTTTTATCAATGTTAGACTTCCATATCAGCTCTCTTGTTAGGCATTATTTTTATATAATTTCTTTCCACTCTTTAGTAGAAATGATAATAAACATTACAGTATTTCCATTTTAATAAATCATTTATGAGTTATGAAAATACCTAATCTTATAAGACTTAAGAACTAGAATAGAAGATAAACAAAAAGAGAATAAAAATAATTTTCTAGTTTTCAAGACTTCATATGCAATAATATTTATAGCATTGAAACAGAAGTGCAAAAATTGAAATAAAAGAGTAAGGAATAAGAATAAGACAATAGAGAGGATAAATGATTGAATGAGAAATATATTATTTAATACTTGAATTCTGCTTCGTTTCATCTATAAAACTAGACATTAAATCTCATAACTCCTATTTATATTATAGTAATTCGTGTGTGCTTTTCATGTCAATTACCAGAGTGTTGATTCACACTATAGATTATTGATATAATAAATATAGTAGATGCTTTTAACACAAACAATAGTCAAGCTCAATTTATTTTTACACTATAGATAAAAGATTTAGACATTGTAATTATTTCTGGAATTAATCCTAGGTCTCTTTAAGCAAATTAAATAAGTACAATAATCTTGATGAAATTACAGTAATAAATTAAACACAATAAATTTGTTTAT